>JARHVA010002455.1:1387500-1502500 GCA_037957365.1 Torreya grandis
TCATGTGTTATCCTAAGGTAGGGCTCAACAAGCAATCAAATGCATGATATAATTAATTAACCACTTTTAATTACCTATGTTAGCTTTTGCATAATATGAGAAATTATTTCAATGCAACAAAAACACACACACACACAACAACAACAAGCAGAGTATATACAAGTAATTAAAGAAGATAATGATCTATCTAAGTCAGTGATTTTTTGAGTATAATAAAATATTAAAGAAAAAATAACAAAAGTGGCACCCTTCCCTACAATCACAAAGGTTAGATATATAATAGGGGTTCTAAAATCCTCAAAATCCTGTAAGAAAATGATTAGCAACTTAAGTTTTGTAACCTCATAACCAAAATGCATAATCCCACAATTGAGAGGCAATATCACAAGAATTTAATGGTGGGATCATCAACTAACTGCTAAGATAACTATGATGGTCAAATAATACCACTATTCTAACTAACAAACTTGCTACTGAGATATAGATCCTAATAGCAATATTGCAAGACTAAATTAAACTATCTAAGTGTGTCCTAAAAAAAGTTTATTAGACCACAAATAATTATAGGGATTTGTTTTTAAATACAATTATTGATGACCAAATTATTATAAAAGTATAAAGCTAGCCCTAACTATGCTAAACTGCAATGTCATGACTCAGTATGACAATCCCACTAGTTGCAAGGCAATCACATGACTTAAGGAGTAGTGATATTATAAGGTATGACTAAACTAGCCTATAGGATAAGTCTCCAATAATATTATTTACTTTGTGCCTTAACAAGTCCCTGCAAGATAGAAAACACCCTTTATAAGTAGACTTTTAGATATGACTTAGGTGTAAATTGACTATATGAAGGAATGTTTACAAGAAGATTTGTTAGACAAAAAGGGATGATTTGAGACTTACAACCTTCAAACCTTTAACTCCTTGCTAATCAAGACATGAAAAATACCATAAATGATAGATCAAAAATAACAGGGGTAGGGTTTTACCAATTTTTGGTGACTATGCAATACCATGACTAAGAACAAGAACCCTGCTAGTATCAGGTCAATATCACCACTCGGAGAGTCATAGGATTGTCGAATGGTTATAAAAAAAATTTATATGATTACAAATTCAAAACTTGATTAATAAAAAAGACCAAAAGATAGAAACTATATTCTACCCAGCTATAGGTATGCCAAAATATCCCCTTAGTTATGATTCTTAACAATCCTACTAGTATAATTAAAAATATCTTTAGTATCAAGATAATACCATTATTAACAAAGTCATGGGATTGTAAAAAAGGGATGATTAGTTGGTCTTGAGATGATTCCTCCTTCTACCCTACATAGAGATTCAATAACAAAAGACAAACAACCTACAAAGGCAGGGACTTATCCAAAATAGACATACTAAAGACCCAACTAATAAATTTAAATAATACCACTACTAGAATCTATGTTGTCACTAATAGAAGGATAATCTTGATACTCAAAAATTCATGGGATTATTAAATATGTTCAAATAGCCTACTTCTAAGGGGTTACTACCTATCCTACACACAAAAAACAATACACCTAAAGACATACATAAAATCAGTACAAAGGGTCTCAAAACCTAAGGTTTACTATGAGGAACCATAATATCATCACTAGAATCATCAATATTATTACTAACAAATCAATCTTATGACTTTCAGAGTCACTGTATTTTCAAAACCTAAAACCCTACTAGACCCCTAACTAATAACGACTTAACCTACAATATTGCTACTTGGATTGATAATCCCATGACTATAATATCGCCACTTATAGTGCAATCCTGCTACTTGCTTGGAATGCATGGAAAAGTGAAAATACAGGCTTGATTCAACATTTAGTTAGCCCTGTAATCACCTAGAATGCTTCTAACAAGAGTGTTAGCCTAAATGAGGTAGGTCCCACTATGGTCACCAAAATGTGCACCAAAATTGAGATTCTAAATATTATCAATTGGCAATACACACCCAAAATCAATGACACCAATAGGAAAGGATAGAGAAAGTAAATTAGAATCAATAGAGCTTGCTTACCATCCTTTTTACTTTCTCATGCCTCCATTCTAGGATTAAAACTTGTATGATTGAACTTGAAGACTTGATTGTTGGATTGCTTGTAGTTGCTTGACAATGGCTTCTAAGAAGACTATAGATGTTGGATAATGGCTTTATGAGTACTTGAATCCTAGTATGGATGCTTGATGAGAGTGATAAATGGATTACTTAGAGGATTTTCATTCACTTCTTCATTAGTATTTATAGTGGAGGAGTGGTTTAATTTTATTGGCATACTAGGGGGAATATTTATGGTCCAAATTTAAATTTGGGCCATTAAGATCTATGGTTGAGAAATTTCTATGAAATTTTTAATTCCATGGAAATATCTACAATAGAAAATTCTAGATGAAGGGGGATAAATTGGAAATATTTCTATAATCCTCCAATTCTATAAATCTCCCCATAGGGTTTAAGGGTTTAGGGAAGGCTAGTGTAGGGTGGTGGGTGGGTAGTTAGAATATTTTTTAATTTAAAATTAGCTAGTGGGTTTAGGGAGTAGGTTAGTAGGTAATAGGATCTATTATAGGTTTAATGAAGGGATTAATTTATTTTAGGATGGGTTAAAGGTTCCATGGGATGTAGGAATGGGTATGGGTATTGGGTCAAAGGTTAGGATAGCTAGGAAATATGGGAATTATGCTAAATTAGTGGGAATTATTAAAATTAGTGGGGTGATCATATCTTAATGCATATGAAAAGAAGCTATGTATAATAGATATATATGTTGTAAATGCTCTAAAAAATCTATAGTGGAAACTAACTTTGAGTTCCCACTATAACTATTAGAAGTGGATGTAATTATGGGGCTCTTAGGGACCCATCTGGTAGTAGGAGAAGCTCTTTGAACATGTGCTCTATGTGTAGAGGCATAAGACCTCAATGAGACTGCCTTGGGTGTGAACACTATAGCTAGTAACTATATAGAGTCTTGAAACTATGGATTCTCTAAAAGAAATCTCTGTGTAAGTGTATGAACTCTCTATGCTTGTAATGGAGGCCTCAACTATATATGAATCTAAACTAAAACTAGTGGTGAAACTAAAACTGGTATGAAAAATAGTAGATGGATCTGAAATGGGGAGTGGTAACTCATATGGAACTCCACCAATTGTAAAAACTTGATTAACATGAATGAATTTCATGCATCTGTGAACTATATAAGGTATTTCTCAAATTTTTTGAATCCATGGTTGACCAAGTAACATATTAAAAAATCTTGCACTAGGAACAATAATAAATGGTGTGGTCATATGTGTTGGACCAACCTATAGAGGAAGTATAATCTCACCCAATAAACTATGTATGTGCCCACTGAATCCACTAATAACTATGTCCATCAGTGTAATATCCTACTCTAATTATCCCAAATGTTGCAATAATGTCATAGTACACATGTTTACACTAGATACATTGTCTATGAGAACACTATGAATATGATGATTATTAATGTAAACTCTAATAAAGAGTGTAAGATAATTTGAATCATCCTCAACTGTCTCCTACTATGAGAAAGAGATGGAAGGACTAGCTATAACTCTAAAATTATATACACCAATCATGTCACTCAAAGGGTGTAACTTAACTGAATGTGCTTGATATGTAGCTAGTGGTGGATATGCATGATATGCATGGTGAACACATAATGTATCCCCTGTCTCTTGTTTAGAATGTTGTGAAAAAAGATCTGAGAAAAATTTTAGAGCTTTTTCCTATGTTTTCTTTGCATGAGGAAGCTCAACTGAAGTGCTAAGATCAATAGCATTGCCATCTATCAAGTCATGTATCTTATGTTTCAAACTAATGCATGTGTTTATTATGTGTCCTAATGCCCTATGAAAATCACAAAATGCATTCTGATCATATCCCTATGGAAGAGGCTTTATTGGATCAATTTCTTGAATAAGAGGGAGAGATATGATATTACATTACAATAACTATTGATGGACTCTGGCTGGAGATACTGGTAGATTGGAAAAAGTTTGTTGAGGGTATTAGAATTCATATTGAATTCAAAAATAGCAAAATAATTCATGTAAACCATTACCATATCCAAATAATCATGGAGACGCAACATAATAATTATGCACAGTCTAGTCTCATTATTCCTCAAAAGAATAATTACAACCCACAAGTTTATATCTCTCCACCATATTAGGCTAATTAATAGGAGTGCTTATTAAATAGGCATATAATTTTGTTTGGCACAAAAAATAATTTATTGTGTGAAACCAATTTTAGTTGAAGAATATTTGCATGCATAAAATAATGACACAAATATTTACATTTAATAACTAAATAACCAATTCCCAATTTAAACTTAACTCATGAGCGAGTGTGAATGCTCACTCCAACACCCTCCCTTAAGTGCAAAATAAGTAAGAAAAAAATAGATCAAAAAGACTGAATGGGTCTTGAAAATTAGGCCTAATCAGGTACCCATGTATAAATACACTTTATGGTAACCAATCCATCTAATCAGATTACATGGATGATGAATCATTATAACCACCAAGTCAAATAGGAACTAGTATTCTATATAAGGCTAACTTTGTAAAAAACACTGATATCAAAAAACATTGGGAAAAGAGTCACCAAGGATGAAATGTATCACCGCAAGGTGCCCAAAAACTAGTAACAACAACTAAAGTCAAGGGAGAAAAAACATATGGTGCAAGGTGTCCCAATAAATAAAATGGCTCAATACTCAAACATAAAGATGAAGAGGTACACTAGATGGAACAAAGTCCATCAAATATAAATTCACTCAATTAACTACCTTCAAAAGAAAATGTGGTGTACTAAAAATGAGCACAACACCTAAAGCAGTATGTGCACACATCCCCCCATAATTTTGAAATGGGTGTAGTGACTAAAAAACCATCTGAGTGAGTGGGCCAAACCCATGATACAAACATTAAAATGCTGACACTAGGCTACACTAGACTATCTATGCTCCAAAAAGAGAACAAGCTCTAAAAAATCTAAAGGAGACTATCAACATACAAATGAAATCTCTCAAGAATATGTTCATGGTGGTGATGGGATAGTCAACAACTATATAACCAAGTGCTCAAACTTGGAGTAAAAACATGAAGGAAAAATATCCATGAAACTCAATGTGACTACAAACAAAGGTCTCATCCTACAACAATATCACCAAGGAATGCATGAATGTCCACAATGCACTCAAGCTATGTAGAATGAGATATGCAAGCTCAAAAATAACACATATTCCTAATCAAAGAGCTCAAAAAAATAAGTAATATCAATAGGTAGTAGGATCAATGTGTGGTTGAAGAGGTTTAATAGTGGAGGAATGATGTATATAGTGTCCTCACCAAGAATGCTTCTTACATTGCCAAAATGATCAAAAATCCACCCCAAATGAACATAAATGGTGGATGAAGATGCCTACATATGTGTGGGTGCAAAGTCCACATTAGAAGAATGTGAGGTAACATCCAAAGAATATTTAGGTAGATTATGTCTAACCATTATAATCTCATGTTTCTTAGGCCTGAGTGAAGGTGCAGAAGAACCCGTATGTAGCTCATAATCCTCACAAAGAGTGGATCAAAAAAAAAATGGAGCTCTATCAATAGATCCCAATGAAGATGAATCACCTACATCATAACCAATGCCATGCTAATCAATCCACATAACAAGCTAAATATGGAGAACAATGCCCTATAAATGTTTCCCAATGCCTACAAGTCTGGTAGTGTGACCCATATAATGAAGCATGTGGGAGCCAAAGCTAGTGGTATGTTGCTCCAAAGAAGCAAGCATAAGTGTAGGTGGAACAAGAGTGGGATGTGAAAAGTTTGTAGCACTAGATGGCACATAAGTATCATCTATAATAAGAGAAACACCAAGAATAATGAGACAATCAGAATCTAGTAAATTACACTATAAAAGTGCATCAAGTAGATGGATACCAAATTCAATAACACTACATGATGGAATGTTAGTCTGATGTTGTGTACCAACTAGTTTTTCTATAGAGAATAAATGAGGGCATCCTTTCCATAAATTAAGGAGTACAGTAGAGATTTTTTCATCAAAAGTTTCTTGTTTGCTTCTTGAAGTGTTAGAAAAGAGGCCATATGATCAATGGGTTGCATAGGACTTGGTAGGGTACTAGCAAGAGTCATACCAAAGTCAAAAATAGGAGAAACAACCACTAAATTAGAATGCGCATCAGAATGTGGAGGTGTAGATACCTCATCCAAGTGACCACTAGTAGCAAGTGTCTCATCCTCAAAAAATATGTCCTCACTAAAAATGGAAGGAGGACAAGAATTAATAGGAGAAGATGAATATGCCAAAGATTCCTCATGAAAATCACCATCAAGAGTAACATCCTCACAACTAGGAGAATATGGTGGAGAAACATATTCACCAACAAAATAATCCTCACTCTGAGAGGAAGGAGAAGAAATAGGGACATGTGGAAGTGAAATGACCTCATCAAATAATGTAGAAAGAATGTCCCAAGCTCCTTTAGTTGACATGGCATGCTCAATATGAGACTAAAAAATCTCAAAAACATGAAGGTGAATGAATAAAAGTGCCTTATTATGCATGGATGCAAGCCACGCAATATCATCCTCATCTATAAAAATGGGAAAATCATTAATAACAACTCTCCACAATCCCTTCATCTACAAGTGTAACATCATTTTTGTTTTATAGATGGTGTAGTTTGAAGCCTGAAGGGGTTCAATCATATGAGAATCCATATCTGAAGACATGAAATGGCAAAAAATAGCTAAATGCAAACAAAATGAAACCCTCAAAATGGATGTCGATCATAGTCGATAATGTGTCTGCAAGTATAATATGTGGCTCAAAGATGTACAATACTCACTAAAAATGGGACATCAGTCATAGCCAAAAATGCATCCACAAATGAAAGGAGTATAAATCACACCACAAAAAATGAAGTGTTTTGTGAGGGGGTCTCACCACCTATGAGATCGGACCTCACCTTTCATCTTCGACTAACGAGAGTGAAAGAATATGAGTGCCAAGAAAACACTCATAATAAAATGGTCCTTTTATAATAATGTCTTTATGAAAAAACAATCAAAAATCTCCTCCAATTTTGAAATTCCCCACTCAAAAAAAAATTGCCTCCACTTTTACAATACCACCACATAAAAGTGATGGCCCTTCCACTTAAACGAGTCTTTTATAATGAATTACAAGGCTTTGTAACAAAATGTATAAACCCCCCCTTACAATGATTTCCCACAATAATAAATTCCATTGAAAAAATGAATCTACCACCAAACAAAATTATAGCTCCCCTAAAAAATAATCACCACTTTGGTTTTACCCCTTGACTTCCCACTCTTAAAAATATTGACAACATTAATATTTTTGCTACACCATTCCATAATTTCATTAAAAAATATTTTAGAAGTGAGAATATATTTTTGAATTTAAAAATAATGTAAAATTCAAAACATAAATGAAATCATGTGAGCAAACCTATCATTGAGATAATGTATGGTGAGCAAAGTAAACAGTGGTGGAAGAAGATAGGTGGCTAAGCCACGTGGAGATAGTTGTGTGGACTATCTAGGAGCACCATGTCATGATGAATGCTAAAGAGAATGGAGAGACCAATGGATGATAAAACAAAATCCTAATAATGAGGAGAATAAGCAGTTGAACTATTACATGCCAATAGATAGTTTTGGAAGCATGTCGAGTGTTTCTATGATCATAAGACATCCCTAACAAAAAATTATTCAGAGACCATTATCCAAAATGCATGTAGCTCAAGATGAAAAGTCTATGTGTAATGTGAATATATACGTGGCAATGTCAAGGAAAGTGAGGCTCAATTATGAGCTATAGATAGTTGGTAGATGGCACATAAATTGGTGGGCTACTATTATTCCATAGTGAGAATAGTTGATGTAGAGAGTGAGTTATAGCTAGTGGATAAATTTAGGATTATCTTTCTTAGATGGATGTGGCTGACTAAAAACCATGGGCAAATCAACATCAATTTCTAACTCATTAATTTGATCAAACATAATATAGAATATGTCTAGATCAAATTATAATGAAATCAATTCATAGAACATTGTCAAAGATTCATACAACCTCAAAACAAATCCTTTAAAAACATGTTGATATCACTATAGGTGAGATAGAGGATTTGGTAAATGGCCTAGCTGGAAATATCTTGCTAAAAATGTGGGCTGAGATTTGAGGGTTTGCCATTTTGAGCACAAGCCAAAAATAAAGTAGAACCTTGTCAAGGATGGTGTACAGGTTGAGACTATCAACCACTTAGCAGAGAAACTAGAGAAGAATGATAGCCTTGATGGCTTTGAGCATGATTCACACCAATTTAGAAATAAAAAGAGCAACATAAAGGCATGATAACCATATAATGCATTTGTTATGCTAGCATATTTATAACATTTACGTAGACAAACTATCATTGGATTGTGTTGAGTCATAGGAGTTAAATCCACTAGTGGAGATCTGCAAACTGCTTGTAGGTCCAGATCTAAAAATAATATTGCATGGATAAAACAATAAAATGAAGTGATGAATTCTTGGAAAAACAAGTTGTATCAAAGAGAATTGCATTTCAATTAAAACTATGAATCCTCCATGCAATCAAAAAATAAATTTAGGTTCCATTGAACCACAAATAGACTTCTTTTCAGAAACAATACTAGTTTGAATTATCACATGGAGAAGGACGAGCAAGGTGAGTAATGGTTGCATGAGGCTACTATAATACCATATTGTAATTCATAATGAATTCAAAACTAGTAGGATCACTCCTATAAACCATTACCACAACCAAATAATCATGGAGACACAAAATAATAATTATGCACAGTCTAGTCTCATTATTCCTCAAAAGAATAATTACAACCTACAAGTTAATCTCTCTCCACCATATTATGATAAGCAATAGGAGTGCCTATTAAATAGGCATAAAATTTTGTTTCGCACAACAAATAATTTTTTGTGTGAAACTAATTCTAGTTATTGTAGAATATTTGCATGCATAAAATAATGATGCAAATATTCAACATTTAACAACTAAACAACCAACTCCCAATTTAAACTTAACTCATGAGCGAGTGTGAATGCTCACTCCAGTAGAGGGGGCTCTGAAGCTACATTGACTATATATTAATTCTAACTCTTGTTATCATTGACCTTTACTTTATATGGAACTTTGTTTCTACTCTTGTTTTTTGTTTCTATTATACTTGTGTACTTGAGGTTTCCCATTGAAATTAATTTAACTTCCCTTTATTTTAGTGTATGACATAACTTAGTGAAGGAAGAGAACATTTTGTACATAACTGATTTATGCAAGGCTAGAAGAAGATTTTGTTTGAAGAGATCTTGTAACTCTTGATTGACCATGGAGCTAGTCATCTTAGCTAAGATAGTCTTATATCAAAGAACATAATATGTGAGATGCTCATTTGACCTTTGTTTCTATTGTGCAACTTAGGCATAAGAAACCTTATCACTAATGTTAATGTTGAAATGAGCTAGGAACATGTCAACTAAAGTATTGAATGCATGGACTGACTTATTTGGTATACTATAGAACCATTGTAAAGCATAATTCTTTAGACTCTATGGAAATAACCTGGTTAGTAGCTAGTCATTTATCACATAGTCTAAGTATGCTACATGAAAAGCTCTCAAATGTGTCTCTAGATCACCCTTGTCATCATATAGAGTGAGCTTGGGTTAAACAAAACCTTGTGGTAAGGGTGTCAAAGCAATATGTCATGTCAATGGTGTATACAGTAGAGCAAAAGAATCCAAGGCCTATGTAGGTCTAGGGGAACCTTGTTCAAGATGTAACACCTTGGATTGAAGATATTTTATTTCTTGCATAATGTCTGTAACATCAAGAGACAAAGATGTACTAGCTTTAATTGGTGGTGCATCAAAAGAAGGTTGGGCTATTATATGGGGTTATTGAAACATAGTTACCCTCATAGTGTCATGTGAAACTAGTTGCTTTATGGTTTGAGAAGATTGACCATTGTTCACTTTTTGTTATTCTTCTTGTAGTATTTTAAGCATGTCATCTTGCATATCAAGATGTTTAGTTAAAAGGTCTTAAAGTTCCCTCTTATCAATTTCATCAAAATTGATGTATTGGGCCATTGTTAAAGTAGGAAAATAAATTAAAAATTGATTGAATTTTGTGTAATAATTTGTAATAAGCACAGTGCTATGAAATAAAAGTACTAAATAAATAAAATGTAAAGTCCTAAAAATAGCCAACTAAAAGATGCATAAAAAAAATACAAAACTCACAAACATGTAAGGTGATACCTTAAAATCAATGGGACCTAGTATATGCAACTAAGATTTTGAAAATAATTATTTTTAAAATTACTAATAAATTTTTAAAATTAAGGTGAATTTCTTATTTTTATATGCAAGTCAAAAATCAAAAAAATATTGGAAATTTATTGATTTGAAAGTACCTAGTGTATGCAACTAGGGTTTGGAAGAAAATAATTTTTTGAAAATTACTATGGAATTTTAAAATTTGATGTGAATTCTTTATTTAAATATGCAAATAAAAAATCATAAAATTATTGGAAAAATCTTGATTTAAAAGGACCTAGTGTATGCAACTAGGGTTTGGAAGATTTTTATTTTTTTTAAACTACTATGGAATTTTAAAATTTAAAGTGAAATTGTGATTTAAATATGCAAGTAAAAATCAAAAAAATATTGGAAAAATCAGCAAGGAATTTTTCCTAGGGATTCTAGGGTTTTTATGTGCAAACAAAGTAATTTGAGTTCACCAAATGATTTAACTATTTTGGGAATATTGGTATTTTATTCTTAATTTCGTTAAAGGGTATGATTAGTAAAATTAGTAAATAAATCTGTAATAATTAAGCTACTAATTTATATAAATTTATTGCAATTTGAAATTTTCTAAAAATAGTAATAAGGGTAAGAAAATAAGACTTATCTAGAAACTGACTGATATGACTGAGACAAAGGCTATAATTCATTATGCAAGACTAAGACACTATTATAAATTAGGATATGGCCTTCATTTGGTGAAAGGATAGGAGCACAAAATATAAGACACCTTGATGTCCGATGTTATAGTCCACCTTTACCGCTATTGTCCTAAAGATCTAAGCTTTTTGGGTTTTGTTCACTAGGTTTGTGTATCCCTACTTGTGAATTTTTGATATTCGAAAGTCTATAGAGATCCTTTTAGGGCTGATTTTATCTTCAAACCCTAGACTCTATTATGCTTTGGCCAACTTTGAGAAAGAGGGGGTTAGTGTGTGTAAGATTCACTAAACATGTTTTCACACCCCTTGTATGGGCATGTTGCCTACATACTAATACTCTGAAGAGGGATCAAGCCATATGTAATTCTCCCACTTAATGTGCTTTGTGCAATAGTGTGTATGAAGATGCAAAATGTTAAACTAGGTGTGCTTGAGATGACTAGGGACTGGTGTAAGGATTTGAATAAGCTAAAAATAGTATTGGATGGTTGTATGCAAAGAATAGGGAAATATGCTTGAGTAGTCTTGTTTATATTCTTTCTTGATTTGTGATATTTACCCACCCCTTCTAAATGAACTTTAAATGGGATTTTATAAGGATTTGTTGGTTATAGGTTAAATGCAATTGTGTTAGGTTGACACAATGAAGAAGAGGAATTAGGGAAAAATAGTAATCTGGACTCAAAATGTGATCGGATGGGAGCACTAGAAAGGGGACACCCTAGGGTTTAGCACTATAGTCTAAGTTGGGCACTATTGTCTAGAGGGTACGGAACCTAGTGGGATGGAATAAGCATGGAAAAAGGGTCCTAGCTAAGCTAGAATGAGGTCTTGAAAGCCTATGGATGACTAGGAATTAGTGAAAAGGTGCCTAAAAGGGTCATGAAAGTAAGCAAGAGGGACCTATGGGATGTACTACACAATTCATACTCAAGTTACCAATTTTTGCATTTTATATGACTACACATAGTTCATCAGTTTAAGTAAGGAAACTAAAATAATTCTAGTAACATATAATGATAAGCACTATATTTAAAGAGTAAACATGATATATGCCTTTTTTCCATTTTTCCTTCTTGGTATTGACTTAGATGTCATAACATCTTTGAATCAATACATTTTAAGTCACTATGACTGCCTTATAATTCCAACAAGGTTATATAGGATTGTCCTGCACCCTCCATGTTCCATAAATACTGTCCTTTTACATTCATTAAATCATTATTATTCAAAATTTACTTCAAATTTATTAATAATGAAGATAAATTACATTTAATAAATATATCTTTCTTTTTCAAGAAATTAAATTCCTAGGCTTATTAAAACAAAACACCTTTGTTTCATTTTACATAATTCCAAGTTACCCTAGAATAACAAACCTATAAAAAATAAATTTATATTCACCACTTGATTTTGTTCACTATGATTTTTCCACTATATAATTTGAAATCAACCTCTCAATAATACAATCTTAAGCAACCTAATAAGAGTTATATATTAAAACAAGAAATTGGCAACAAAAATTCTATTATAGATTTCATAGAAAACATACTCCAAACCATTCATACAATAACTCTTCATGAATACTTATACCTAAAAATATTAGAATGAATCCTTTTAGGCAATATACAAAATGTAATTATAAACTACAACCAAAGTGTTAAGCACAGGATATATTGAGAGGGGGGTGAATCAGTATATCATATATCTTATAAACTTTCCCTTAATCAAATTCACCTTAACATACATTCAAGATATGCAATAAAACTGAAATAATAAACACCACACAAGATAGAGAGAGAACCAAATTTAACATGGAAACCTAATATGGAAAAAACCACAGAGAATAATCTCAAGTATATGAATGAGCACCAACTCAAAACACAATATTCGCAAGCACCAACTTGAAAGAGCACCAACCCCTTTGCTAAGCACCAACACAATAACTATTCATGAGCACCAACCCACAGGAGCACCAACCCCTTTGTTGAGCACCAACACAGTAATAATTCATGAGCACCAACCCACAGGAGCACCAACCCCTTTGTGTATACCACACAACTATCTCTCAATGTTGTTATCTCAACAAATGATAGTTCATTACAATATCTCTTTTCTCTCTCACCTTTGCTCTTCTAAGCTAGATATAAAAAATTCAAATCATACTCATCTCTCTCATTTCTCTTCTAAGCTAGATATTACTATGTCAAATCAAACTCTATCTCACATCTTACAAATGGCTTCTCAAGCCTTTATTTATAGCTTTACAAATGACCTTTGGCCTTCCCCCTTTGTGACCTTTCAATCCTTATGGAAAATGGCACCAAACTTGTATGACCCTTCATATCCTTGCATTTGAAAAGTCATGTAGTGACCCTTCATAAGCAAAAACATCCTTTCCTCTTTTGTCCTTATCTTGGTGACTTTTCATATTCTTCAAAGTGTCCCTTCATGATAAATTACACCCTTCCTCTTTTGTCTTCACTTGGTGACTCTTGGAATTCCCCAAGATGACTCTTCATGGGAAAATGTGTCCCATTATTCTTTTGTCTTTACCCTGTGACTCTTTGACTTCTCCATGGGCCCTTCTTTTGTCTTTATGCAACCAAAAATATATTCATTAATATTAAATACATATTAACACACATTAGCCAAGATATACCTATTACAAACATAATTAAATGCAATGGGGCCTTTATCACCAATAATGCTAGACCTTTGACATCAATGACAATATTTCCAACACAAAGTAATTTTTTTTGCTTCATAAATAATTTCAATAACTAGGAAAACACTGCATAATTGTCAAACCAATTTCAATATAATACAATATAACATCATTTTAATAGATGTAAAACCACTTTTAGAGATTAACATTGCATACAAACTAATCAAATTTCTAGAGTACAAACTAAAAAATTTTCTAGCAAGCTTTCAAACACAAACGAGTCTACATTACTTCACTATGTTATTATTAATATAAGTATAAGCATTTTGATTAATCACGTGAAACGTCAAAAGGAAAATTATATATGTGAATAACCCATAATAATTAAAGACAAACATGAATACACTTGTTTTTATAGCAAGAATGACTTTGCCCATGAGATTAATTCATTAACTTTAAGAACATTTAAATCAATAAAGGAAAAATGCTTATAAGGGTAAACAAAATCATAAATGGAGTAACATACCAATATAACATTTCTTTTATAAGTCATATTTGTTAACATAAAACTACCTTGACAAACAGGTACCAGAATTTGATACCACTCAATCTTATTTAACTCTAGGTTAAAGAAGTCTGAGTAAGACCATCAAAATTTATAAGGTGAAATTGGAGAATTATCTAGTACAAATTTTGATGCTTATATATAATTATTAACATTTTTTAATGATAATACATGTAAATGTACTTATGTCATTTGAGTCATTCAATAAAGTAAACATCACATGGTAAACTGAAATCCCATAATGTAATCTCCAATGCAAGGGGAATAAAAATAATGAGTAAGATGCACCTAACCATCGGTGGCCATTACCACCCTATCCATTAGCCTAGAAAATAAAATAATTTATAAATAATCACATGACAATGTACAAATATAAATGGAACTAATAACAAGGTTTGGTTCCACCAGATAACAATAGGGTTTTGCAATGTAGTCCAAGTAATGGTTACAACAAAACACAACCATAAAAAAAAATTAAACCCAATAATACAAAACAAGTTACTTTTCAAAGGAAACATAAATTCAACAATAGGATACTTAACAAAATAAAACATAAAGTCAATGATAGGTTCCTTAAAAAAATCCCAAGTAATGATAACAAAAGTTTAACAATAGGATACTTGCCAAAAGTACAAGCAAAGATAACAAAAGTTCAACCAATAAGACACATACAACAAATCGACTCATTTAATCTATCTATTAATGAAGTACATCAACCTAAGGCTTCCAAACTAGGGTATCAAAGATCATAAGTACCAAAATGACTAAAACCAAACAATGTACAACAAATAACAATGTCATTATTAGTGTTTGAAGAACTTTACATAAACATAGACAAAAAATGAAGGTCATGCAAAACTAGGGTTTTGCATGACCCTCATTAAATCATACCTAAGTTTTTATCATCCATCTTATTTCTCCATTACCTAAAGATACAATAGAAAAATAGTGATAAATACATAGAGGAACATTACTTACTTGTTTCTCAAACAACAAGTCAAAAACCCTATAACCAATTTCTCCTAGTCTACCTCCTTAACATACTCTCCTTATGATTTTGATTTTTGGTTTATTTTGTGCATATTATTCTACATATAAATTCATTTAAAAACTAAATAAATATGCCTCTAACAATTTTTTCCATAATGGCATGCAACGTGGTTGCCAATAATATAACTACATTACCTTACAGGTAATAACTTTTACAAAGAAGATGTAGATTAGTTTCCAACACTACCTCCTACATTCCTTCATCATTATCTGCATGCCCTAGTTTCCCATTGCCTCAAAAAACCCAAGGTCAATGGTTTTTCCAAGGAATTTTTTGCCAAATGTTATCCACAAAACAAAATTATTTTCATTATCACTTATTGACCTAATTTAGGTCATGAACCAATCAATGAAAAAGCTAATAATTTGAGACATTGACCTTTATTAAATCCTAAGAAATCAAATTATTAATCCAAATTACCTTAATCATGACCAAGTCTATGGTCTAACTCAAACATGATTCAAATCTTTAAAACCACCATTCATCCAAATACCAAGCCCAAGTCAAAGTCTTAACCAAAACAAAGTAAAAATTAATGATTAATAAAGCATGTCAAATAATTGTCAAGCATACCAATGCCCCTTAAAAGTTATGCAAATAAAAAATGGATGAATGACTTCATAGTCTATGTGACTAATAGATCAAAATTAAAACTATCAATATACTCATTAAAATAAAAAACATCATGCATAATTGGCTTTAATCCAATGACATCCACTTAAAACTAAAATATCAATATACATATAATACTAAAAAATCACATTAAAAACATAACAGTGAAAGACCTAGTGGAACCATAGAAACTCTAATTTGTATCTTTCCCATACTATACATGTACAATGCCATTTTTTAGTGGTTTACAAAATTCTTCCACTCTTAGGAATAGCTCATTGATTATACCTACAACCATACAAATGACATCAATAGTACTTGTATCAAAAGATAATAATAATCACAAGTAAATCATCTACATAATTAAGATATAAATATCAACTCAGAATTTGAAATGTATCATATACATCAAAATCATAGTACTAAGATATCATCAAATAGTGCATGTGTTATTATTTAGTTTAGGCAAGGCAAGATGTGACAATAAGTTGTAAACCCATTTGTTATGGGTGCAAGTCATTTAAATCCAAACAACTATGTTAAATCTAATATCAGTGTATAATAAGGTCCTTCTAATGTATGATACTAAATATAATAAAGGTGTTAACATATCGACATCATGGATGAATAAAAGATACAAGATATACTTTAGGACTTCAATATTTTATCCTAATGTCAATGCATCATTGATTTGATATAAACATGAGATGTGGAGCCCTTTCGTAATCAACTAAGCTCTCATGACATCTTCATCCATCCTTGATAATAGAAAATTTCCAATCAATATGCCACCACCTTTCAAGTTGTAAACCCCTTTGTAATGGGTTTTGGTCATGTAATCTAGCAGTTGCCTTGAATCTAGGGTTGGTTTATGATATGGGCCCATTTGTGTATGATATCACCTAAAATATCTTGTCATTATCCTTCATAATCACTGTTCATCTCATCTTTAAATCATTCACTATTTTCATGTTCTATATGACCTTGCCCTTTCTATGAGGGGTCTAATTATGATGTTTATCTACATTCTTAAGCTTAATGTAATTTATCTAGGTGTCAATATATTGGCATCATGGATGAATGAAATATATAAGATAAACTCTGTGACTGCAATTTCTTGCCCAACATCAAAATCATTACATCATTGATTTGATTTGCACATGAGACATGGAGACTTTATATAATAAAATTAGCTCTCATGATGTCCTTATCAACCCTTGACAATATAAAACATCCAATTAAATACACTACCACCTTGTAAGCTATATACCCCTTTGTAATGGGTGGTGGTCATGTAAATTCAACAAGTACCTTGAATTTAGAGCTAGAGAGTGATATGGGCCCCTTGGTGTACAATATTCCCTAAAATACCTTATCATTTCCCCTCACCATTACCACTTATCTCATCTTAAAATATTTTACTATTTGCATGTTTTGTATGGCCTTGCCCTTTCTTCAAGGAGTATGATTATGGAATTTTTGTATGTTCTTAAGAATAATGTAATTTCTCTAATTCAATATATTAACAACATGGATAAATGGAAGCTACAAAATAAAGTATAGGACCTCAATCTCATGTATTTGCATCAGCAATAATGTAACATTTATTTGAGTTGTACATCAGATGTGGAGCCATGTTTCAATCAAATAGAATCCCATGATGTCCTCATTTACCTTTGATAATAGAAAACTACCAATCAAAGATGCCACCACCCTACAAGTTGTATACCCCTTATTTATGGGTACAAGTAACGTAATTCCAAATTATTGTGCTAAGTCTAGTGTTGGTGTTAGATATGGGTCCTATAGTGTATGATACTAAATACATATAATAGAGGGTACCCTATATTATGTAATTATTAAATACTATAATAATATTATTAAATAAATATCATGAAAATGGTAGATTTTTTGAGCGGGCATTTATTCCTCTAATCCTAATGGATCCAAATGAAATCTGGTAAGTTGCCAATGCCATATGAGAAATAAATGGAGGCACTCCTACCACGTAGACAATCCCTAACACATTATTATACCCACTACTATTAAAATTTGTAATTTAACAATTGGCCTTTGTCAGTTTATATCTAAAGTGTTTTAAATGTGTATAAATGGTGCCTCTAAGTATAGAGGAGTGTATCTAAAGTTAGTGGGAAATAAAGGGCAAGGCATGCTATATATAAATGTGTATATAACATGAAAAAAATTTAATGACTTCGCTGAACAAGTTTATGTGGGAAGGAGACTATGTTCATGGTCACTTTGAGCAACATCAAAGTAGTGGGGAAGACAAAAGCCATATAGAACATGCAAGTAGGGAAATATTTTAAGGTGAGATAAGTGGTGATGAATAATGTCATGGTAGTTTAGCTATTATAATACATCAAAGGTCTCATATCATACACCAAACCCTAATTCAAGGCATCTGGTGGATTTGCATGCCTTACACCTATTATAGATAGGTTTGTAGCTTACAGAGTGTTGATATCTTTAATTGGTAATTTTATATTCTCAAGGGTGGACAAAGGCATCATGTGATCCACATCCCTTCTCTAGAATATGTCTCCCCACTAAGGCAATCATCACATGCCACGTGTCTGACTGAGAATCACCTTGAGTGCTTCGGTGACTGACCATATAGGGGTCTAAAAGAGGACCCAGATCACTCCAGAGCTTTTGGTGTGATAGCTAGTCCTCTAGTGGTATTAGAGTGGTTTGTCTTGAGAGTGTATGATCCCAGGGACGAGGTCGGGCTACAAGAAGCTTGGGTGGGAAACAATAGAGCTTCCAAATTTTCCACCTATTCACTCCAAATGACTTCAAATGGCAGACGACACTGAAACATCTAATCCTTTTAAGGAAATGGTGAATGAATCCCTCCAATGGAAACAAGCGTAGATGCTATAACAATTTGCCCAAATTCTTCAAACACTTTTGATGGGAAATCCTGGCTCCACAACTCCACTTCTTGGCTCCTCATCCAGGGAATGTCTTTTCATTGCCCCAACACCCTTCAAGGTCCAAGTAAATTTTGATATTCCTAAATTTGAAGGCAAAATCAATGCTGATGCAGTAGAAAATTGGTTGGATCAATTGTCTTCCTACTTCTCTGTAAATAAGTTCACCAATGGAGAAAAGATTACTTTTGCTCTTTTGAAATCAACATTGCCTATGAAAAACTGGTGGGAAGTGTACAAAAAGAGGTTCAATACAGATGACATTGGCCTTGAGGTGGAACCTACTTGGGATGATTTTGTGGAAGCGGTGAAAGAAGAATACTATCCCATCAGAGCATATGATGATCTGTACATACAGTGGCAACAACTTCGCCAAGGTAAGGACCAATCTGTTCAAGATTACATAGACACTTTTCATTATTTGTCTACAAGAGTGGGCATTCAAGAAAGTGAGAAACATAAGACTCTCAAATATTGTGGTGGACTATAATGGTACATACGGGGGGAAATGGAACTCTTCAATTTGGAAACCCTCAGTGAGGCATTGAAATTTTTAGTGAAGATTGAACAAAATCATGATAGAAAGAATACGAAGAGTCAACCCTCAAAATGGAAAAGTGACAAGGAAGGTCAAACATGAGGCCAGAATTGGAAGCAAAAGGAGTTTTAGGATAAGAAATCCTAGAAAGGGAAGGCTAGAAAACGGTGTGATTACCACAAAATTGGAACTCACTCCAAAGAAGAATGTTGAGCCATCAAGTCATTGCTTCTTGAGTCACAATACTCGACATCTACTACTCTACCTCATACACAACCCATAGTTGAAGAGGACAAAGAAGAAATTATAGATGTTGAGCCTGACACCATTGTCGCTTCATCACAGACCCATGAGGAAAGACCAGATGACAAGGAAAGATTGTTCCACTCTAAATTATGGGTAAAAGGTAAGCCTCTGCATTTCATTCTTGATAGTGCGAGTCAAAAGAATTTAATCTCTACTAAATTTGTGAAAAGTCTAAATATATCCATGAAGCCTCATCCAAAGCCCTACAGTATTGGATGGTTGAGCCCAGGGAGAGACCCCCGTGTCACCCATCAGTGTCTTCTTTCATATGCTATAAAACCATTCCAAGATGAAGTCTTGTGTGATGTGGTCAATCTAGATGTTTGTGATGTACTCCTTGGTCAGCCATTCATGTATGAGCAACATGGAATCTATGAATCACGAACCCAAAGGATCACCCTCACTCTTGGAACATGGTGTTATAGGGTACCAGAGGTACCACCTCCCACATCTGTCTCCCTGATCAGTGTTAAGCAATGAAAGAGATTGGTGGAGAAAACAAAGTAATTTGTTATCATGGTGGTCAAGCCACAAAAATCCAAGAAGGTCGATGTTGCAGTCCTGACTACACAATCAACACAATAATAGAAGTAGATAAGATGAATCACACGAGAATATGATGACTTATTCAAGTCACCCACAGGAGTTCCACTACATTACCAGGTAAAACATTCTATCTATTTGATCCTAGGATCACCTTTGCCTAACAGTCCTATGTATCACAGATCAGTTTTGGAGAATGATGAGATAAAAAGATAGATTCAAGAATTGATCCAAAAGGGTCACATCAAGCAAAGATCTTCACCTTGTGGTAGCCTAATTGTCTTGGCACTGAAGAAAGATGGAACATGGAGGCTTTGCATTGACTACCGAGCCCTGAATAAAATCTCTATGAAGAATCGCTATCCTCTCCCCAGGATTGATGACCTGATGGACCAACTCCATGGTGCAAAGTTCTTCACCAAAATTGATCTCAAATTTGGTTATCACCAAATTCCCATTGATCCCACTGATGTTTGGAAGACTGCATTCAAATCTAAGGAGGGGCTCTTTGAATGGTTGGTTATGCCTTTTGGCTTAACTAACGCACCTAAAACCTTCATGAGGATGATGGATGACATCCTACGACCCTTCACCAACTCATTTGTGGTTTTCTACTTAGATGACATACTCATCTATAGTAGAACATGGGAAGAACATTTGCAACATGTTCATAAGGTGCTTCAAATTCTTCGGGAGCACAAGTTGTATGCAAATTTTGAAAAATGCACATTTAGGATGACAATAATTCAGTACCTCAGGTACATTGTGAATGAAGAATGGGTCCATGTTGATCCAAAAAAGATTCAGGTTATTCAAGAATGGCCCACACCAAGGACCCTCACAGAGCTTCGCAGCTTTTTGGGTCTTGCAAATTTCTACCATAGGTTTGTTCTTGGATTTTCACATGTTGCTTGGTCACTAACCCAAGTGACTAAAGGAGGAGCTAAAGCTAAATTTCAATGGGGGTGAAATACAATAAAGGGCATTTGAGAATTTGAAGAACAAACTCTGCTCAGCCCCTATTCTTGTCTTGCCAGATTTGCATCAACCTTTTGAGTTGATGATAGATGCATCTGAATATGCCATGGGAGCTGTCATCATGCAACATGGCCATCCTATTGCATATCATAGTGAAACTTTCACTGATACAGTCAGGAAATATCCAACATATGATAAAGAGATCTATGCCATTGTGTAAGCCTACAAACATTGGAAACACTACATCTTAGGGAAAGAAACGGTCATCCACACTGACCACAAACCATTGAAATTCGCAAAGCAAACTCTAAAATGAGAGGCATCAAAATTGGGCCACATATCTTCAACAATTCTACCTGATAATCAAACACAAAAAGGGGAGCTCAAATACAGCTGTAGATTATTTGAGCCACCCACTGATTACTGCACTCACAATAGTTCTGGACCTATGCAGACATGAGACTGCCACTTGGGGTGCTCTATAGCAGATCCTACCTTTGCTAATACATATCAATCACTTCAAAAAGGTAAACATGTTTCTAATTTATATTTGAAAGATAATGTCCTCTATCATATGGGGCACATATGTGTTCCAGTTGCAGAGCAACAAAAGACGATATGGGAAGCACACTTTAGTAGGACAGCTGGACACTTTGGTATTGAAAAGACATTGACAGTTTTTCAAAAACACTTCTACTAGCCCCATATGTGAAAGGATATGTAAAGGTATCTCAAATCTTGCACCCCATGTGCGATAGCCAAGCCAACAAATAAGAAGCAAGGATTGTACATGCCATTGCTAGAACCAACCAGGCCTTGGGAATCTGTCTCAATGGATTTTCTCTCAGGTTTGCCCACTTCAAAACATGGTAAGGACTGTATTTTTATGGTAGTTGATCATTTTTCAAAAATGGCTATCATGATTGCTTGTAAGAAAAATATATCTACTAAGGAAACTGCTCAACTATATTTTAGTCATGTATGGCTCCATTTTGGTCTCCCCAAGTCCATTGTCTTAGATCAAGATAGTAGGTTCCTAAGCATCTTCTGGTCCACTCTATGGAAGATGATGGATACTAAGCTAATGAAGTCAATAGCCTTCCATCAACATATTGATGGTCAAACAGAGGTGGTAAACCACTTGATTGTTCACATGATTTAGATGTATCACTCCAAACATCCACGCACATGGGATGAGGGACTTCTTTTCATACAACATGGATACAATCGGGTGCTACACAGCTCGACCAAGCAGAGTCCATTCCAAGTATGTTTTGGGTTCTAACCCATGGCACCCTTTAACATAACTATTCCATTTTCCACCATGGAATACACACCTCATGGAAGATTTGAGGCAGCAAAAGCAACAAAGTTTATTGAACAAATGTAACACATCTAGAAACAAGTTCATGACATCTTGGAGAAGATGAATCAGAAGTATAAGCAACGCCATGACAAACATAGGATTGCACACCATTTTGCTATGGGTGACAAGGTTTGGTTGTAGATTTAGAATGAATGACTTGCAAGCCCACACAAAAGGATTTGGCCTCTACAATATGGTCCCTACACCATCACTAGAAGAGTTGGAGAAAATGCTTTTGAGTTAAACCTACCATCCTACCTTGGTCTGCATTCAATATTCAATGTGGAGCTCCTCAAACCATATCACCCACCTCTCTTGGACACTTCAATTGTAGAATAACAACTCAACATTGATGAGCTTGATCCACAGAGTTTTTCTCTAGTGGAAGAGGATCAGATTGTGGATACCTAGATGAAGACAACAAGAGGACGCTCTATTCCACTTTATCGAGTGGTCAAAAGGGGACAGCTTAGCCATCAAGGTGAGTGGCTCACAGAGAATCAAATCAAGAAATAACTACCACACTTTATGGGGAAAATTGATGCAATGGGGACTGTTGATTTTCAAGGAGGGAGGAATGATCCAGGCAACAATTTAGGTGACAATTCGGGTGACAGTTCCACCCCAATTGATGACGAAACTTTTGGGAGCCATAACTTTTGCACCATAGCTCCAATTGACTTGTCGTTTGAACTGTTGGAAAGATAAGAATGAGGAGAACATTGTGAAATGGCATTGAGATTTGCTTAATGAATTTTGGCCCCCAAAAACCCAATGGAAGTGTCTCAAATTTCAATTTTAATAATGTAGTCTAAAAATAGTAAGTTTCTAAAAAAAGTAATTCCTCAAACTTTGTATTCTTTTAAATCTTGGAAGTTGAAACACTTAATCTACCTCAATATTAGTGACCTTCCACATCCTCCCCATGCTTTCAAAATGTGTATAAATGAAGAGGTAACCTGAAATGTGAAGATAGACATCTCTTCCCAGAGATAAGCATATATTTGTATTGCGATCTTGAGTAATACTCTCTTCTCAAAAAATTCATTATTACTTTGTTATTTCTATGTTATTGATATATTTATCAACTAGAAATTCTAAGTTTTGGATCAGTGGTAAAAAAAATAGAGGACTAGCCGTCACACCAAAAGCTCCAAAGTGATCTGGGTCCTCTTTCAGACCCCTATATGGCCATTCACCAAAGCACCCGAGGCAATTCCTGGTCAGACATGTGGCATGTGATGATTGCCTTAGTAGGGAAATGTATCCTTGAGAAGGGATGTGGATCATGCCCACCAGCTTCTGTGGGTCTCGACCTCGAGACCTAGCTCTGATAACAATAGAGGACTGGTTGTCACACTAAAAGCTCCAGAGTGATCTGGGTCCTCTTTTAGACCCCTATATGGCCAGTCACCAAAGCACCTAAGGTGATTCCTAGTCATACACGTGGAGTGTGATGATTTCCCTAGCAGGGAGACATATCCCTAAGAAGGGATGTGGATCATCATGAGAGCTGATTTGATTTCTATAGGACTCCACATCTAATGTGTAGCTTGAATCCTCAATATAATTTCATTAACATGTGAGAAGACATCAAAATTCCATTATATATATATATATATAATTATAAATATTATTAAATATTATATTAATATATAATTTACTATTACTATATATATTATTTTGATAGGTAATTTGAGGGTTGATGGGTCACTCACCATTCATTAAAAGGAAATGAAATTACAAAAAACCTTGGCCATATTGGAAAACAACCATAATAGGCCAAGAAGATGACAAATACATCAAACCAACAATTAAAAATTAATAATCCAAAAGGAAACTCATCCCTATAGGATAACCCTACACAAAAAAGGCTCAAAACCACTAAACTGAGAAGCACATCCCCAAAAAGAACCAACCACCACAAATCATAGAAATAAGGAAACAAAATACATCATAAATGAGTTTATAAAATAGGTAGAAACACCCAAAAGCTCAGGAGAATGAGGCAATGCCTTATACTCTATTTCCATAGCCACCTTCTCTACCACCAACCACTACAATGCCACTCAAACACACACCACCCTCCCATTGTCTAGTCAGGGTCATCCATCTTCTCCTAGTAGAACTGCCACGCTACCACCACCTCATCCCTAACCTTTCTCCATTTCTTCATATGTTAATGCCCCTCCACAAAATAACCCACCATACCCAAGGATTGAAAGGTTTACTCCATATGTGCCCTTATGGGCCCTAAGGAACACCCAAATGTGTGGATAAACCCTCACCAGAATGACCTGATCCTTCTAGAGTTACCAGGGAAAGAAACATGAGAGTCATGTTTCCAAACCACCACACTAGTAATTTTGTAGTAGATACCATGTTATCTTCTCATTAATGATCTATAGCCACTGCCAAAGATGCCAAAGGTGACTTGAGGGCATTCACATCCAAAGGTAGGAACAACCTCCTTATAGGAGCTATATTATTAAGGAATACCTAAATACACTCAACATACTCAAAAAATTACAAAAAAGCTCCTATAATATGTATAAAATGGTGAGTGGGATTATCCCATGGAATTATTTCTTGGATAAAGGTAGATGCTTAGGCTCTCCCACTAGAAACTCATCAATCACATGCTTCATACCAACATGAAAATCTAGGTGAACCAGCTTCACTATAATTGCCTTACCAAGGTCTTTGTTTTCCAAAACCAAGGGGAGATTGTCAATGAACATTGAAACCACCTCAAAATTCACCTTGGTACAAAATGAGGACTCTAAATACACCAAACCCACTAGTTACCTAACTTCTTACAAGACATGTCCAGTTTAAATCACAAACACTTTCTTCATCTGAGTCTTTGTCACACTTCTATTGACTTCCATCTCCTACTTCAAAGTGGTGACATGTAGTAGAGGCTCACTAAGGGTGAGTTGCATCATCTAATCTATAGTTAAGGGGTACCATTTGAGACAACCACCAAGAACCTATGACTTAGTTTAAAGCACCTACATCCCTAGTTTACAACACACTTAAATGGAGAAGTTGACCACCCACACTCAAAGTAAAAAAGATGAGGCCACGTGGGATACCAAGCGTGTGAGCATAAAAATTCACATGCATGGGAGTGGAGGGATACCATCCCATCAATGTTAAATCCCATATCACCAAAATAACCAGGGAGAGTTCCACATAATTAATCAACATGCTTAGAAATGAATACCCCTAACCTTGCTTCTAGTGAAGCATCCCATGAGTTTTATCCAAAATCAAAGCCTCAGTCTAAGAAATACCTCTATTAGAAAGTAAAATTTACAACATAATTGACCTCATGGAAATAATGCTTGGCCTACCAAATAAAGAGGGAATTTAATAAGTCCCAAACTCTCACCAAAATATGAATTGGCCCTTCAATTGAAAAAGCATGAATAAAACCTATCAAGTCACCCTTGATGACCACCTTATCAATATTGAATTTAATCATTAAATCCAAACCAAGTGCAAGGGCTTGTGCCTCAATGTCATTATTGATATATATATATTATCATTTGTGAAAATGATTTAATCAAGGACCTTGAACAATCTCTAATTATGCATCCTTCCCCTGAGGCCCCTAGATTACCCTTTATCATGCCATCAAAATTCAGCTTGAACATACCAGGAGGTGGGGGAGACCACTCTAAATTATTCACCCATCTAAGAGCCTTAGAGGATATGATTGGGCCATTAACAAGGGACTCTCTCTCTCTCTCTCTCTCATCTCTCTCTCCTCTCTCTCTCTCTCTCTCTCTCTCTCTCTCTCTCTCTCTCTCTCTCATCTCTCTCTCTCCTCTCTCTCTCTCCTCTCTCTCTCTCTCTCTCTCTCTCTCTCTCTCTCTCTCTCTCTCTCTCTCTCTCTCTCTGTAATAAAATATATAATTTAAATATTATTATTATATTAATAAATTATATATGATTATATATATTATGTTTTTATTATAATAATTAAATATAGATATTAATAGTATTATATATTTATAATTATAATAGAATGATATATTATAGAGTAATATATAATATATTATTAAATACATTTAATATATTATTTATTATTATTATGTAATATAATAATATATTATTATAATATTATATAGTATTATAGATAATATAGGTATATAATATAATTAATATTATATATATATAATTAAAAAATATATTATAATAATATGATATATTATCAAAAATACTATATTTTATAACTATTAAATAACTAAATATATAATAATATTAATAATAAATAAAATAAAAATGATATTGGATTAATCTTCCTAAAGACCTGAGATTAGGCAACTAAGAACATTATCCATTAAGTACATTATGTGGCAAGTAAGTTTGACACTAACACTCCACTTTAGTAATGAATTTGACTAGTTAAGTTCGTTATGTGCAGAGTAGCCATTGAGATGGAAACAAGTCAAATTTGAATGTGGATATGCTTACAAAAGGGTCCTCACATTGGGGGCTATTACTTCTATAATTTTGTTCAGAGTAGTCCCCATGCACCATCACAAGTTTAAAAATTGCTAAAAATATATTTACACCTTAAAATAAAGAGTACATATTGTTTAAGAAGAATTTTTTGAGGGGTGGGGAAGTAGTAGGGAGCTAAGACTTGCATGACTGCTCCTATTTTTTGGTTTCCAACTATAAGTTGATATTCAATCAAATTTAAATTTATTTTTTGTAAATAAAAGTTTTTAATAAACTACTACTAATTTTTCTCAGCAATATGTATTGCATAAAATTTAAATAATCATGGGACTGGTAATAGGAAAAATACTCCTATAATTTATTAACAGTATATCTTTAAAAATAATTAGCTAGCCCCCAACATAGGACCCCTACCTTAGTTTTATAAATGGCAGAATAAGATGAAAATGGAGATAACCAACTCTTCAAAAGCATCAAAAATGTTTCAAATTATAAGGCATGTGGAAGCCCAAGTGTTATTCCACATAAATCTTATCCCATTTCTTCTACTCATCTCCCAATATGTGGGGTTATAGATCATTCTTATTTCATGAAAGATTCTATTCTATAGTATATGTGTGCTAGTTTGATCAACATTCCACCCATATTTTCTATTAAGTTTACAATTTTTTTTCTTGTGTGTTTTAGGTTTCTTGAAACAAGTAACAATATATAAGTGAGAATGGCATAGCTTCTACCTCAACATGGACTAAATGAACAATCAGCATATCCATTGATGCTAAATGTTGGTGAGAATTTTGATATTTATATGTTTTTTTTGGTATGCAGGGGTTAGCTAATGTGTTTTAACATTAATTTTATTTTATTTTTTTTACACTATAAATTCATAGATAGTGTTTAGTCTATTTTTAATTTAATGAATTAAACTAATAGATCTAAACTATTGAAATAGAACTATACATGAACATACATATTTGGAAGTAAAATATAAAATTTTATAGAATTATAAATTAGCTAAAAATAGTAAATAAGCCTACATATATAAAAACCTTACTAAAATAAATCTTATGTTGACTATGTAGATTGATTTTGATTGAAAACTACTTGAAAAGACCTATGTACTGTGTCATGTCTAAATACAAAAAATTTAACTATGTTAAAATAAGTCTACAGGAGGAGGATAGGGCTACACTAAAACATTTTGTAATGACCACATAAACATTATGGTTGATGATACACATAATTTTTTGATCTAGGTTTATGTGATTATTTGAAAGGGTTGACTATTTTATTACGTGTGTCACTTTATTACATGAAAAACCTGTAAAAATAAATGCATTGTTCTTGCACAACAAATATAATAGATATCAAATGCCAAAATAGGGGAATAGGACTAGGGGAATAGCTAAGATATCCTCAAAAAATATTTCATAATATAATAACTTCCTACATATCTCAAATGAACCTTTGGTCAATGTGGTTCTCCCTCCTAAGGTGATTATGTGATCTATGATTATGTAACTATTTGAATGTAGGTAGAAGATTGATTGAAATGCTTGACAATGGATTCTTTTGAACTATAATAAAATATATTAAAACTTGTGTAATGACTATTAAGATGCAACATAATTGAAATTAGAATAAATATGGCTCTTTTGCTTAGTGTATAATAGAATTATCAAGTGATTACTAGATTGATCAAGTGTTGCATTAAGTACCCTTGATGTTCTTATAGAGGAGAATATTTATAATATTTTCACTAACTAAATTTACAAAAGTTGTAGAATATCCATTGTGAAGTGTCTTAATGTTAAAAAGAAACCATTAGAGTATAGGGGGCAAGGCTATGCTAATGGACAACGCTGTAATGTGGCCCTATCCAACCTAATACAGACTTGTCCTAGAGGGATGAAGACTACTATAAAATGTTTGATAGGAACCTATAGGTTGAATAGGGATGAATAAGGTTGAAATAAGGATGTCTAAATGATAATTTTTAGTGTTTTCAATAAGTGGAGGCTCTCTTTATAGATTGTGAGTTAACAAAATGGGGAACAAACCAAGCAAGGTAAGGATGTCAAGATTAAACATTGTCAAATACTTTGTGATTAATTTTATGTGTTTATAGATAAAGAAACTTTTAGTTACATATTTTGAAATAATTAATGGCAAGGATGTTAATGTATATTTTGGGTATAACTTTAATTTTTTTCTTTGTTTGACATTTATGTTTGCAATTATCATAAATAAAATAATAATAATTAAACTATGCATTTGTATTAATATAACTATAGGAAGACTATTTAATAATTGTTTAAAATATGTTTCCAATAAATATGTAAATTATTTATGTATTAAATAAACATGCCATATTCTAACATAAGTGCAATGAACTCAAAAGCACAAAAAACTAAATGAAATATAGATTAAGTGGAAAGAGGCCATTTTCAATTATTTAAGAGTAAAATTTCTACCAAATTCACTCATGACTTAAATTAAGCATAATCTATATTTAATATCTATTTTGATTTGTACTTTGATGAATGGGATAATATATGTCTCCCTCTAAATGAACAAAATATTAAGAACAAATTGACAACACATTGAAGAAGGTTGATAACATGTAGCACAAGGGTGAGAAGGTGGTAGTCGTTGATGGTTGTGACATGCTTTTATAAGTATATGTTGTTTAAATATTCTTCTTTAGCCATCTATGTGTTCTATGTTTTGTGCTATGTGGATCTTTTACGAGTCAAATAAGTCAAGCACTATGTGGAAGCTGAGGGTACACTTGCTAGCCGATAGGGGCATAACAATGAAGGTTTCCATGAAAACATTATTCACCACTAGGACTATTATTTGTTAGAATATTTAATTCTAATTGGGCTTAATTGACCCTTAGCCTTAGTATTAATTAAAAAATAATATATTATTTATTACCACAAGGTGGAAACTTCATGATAATAAATAATAGAGTTATAATTATTTAATTATTACTAAATTTTAATTAAATTATTTTATTGGGATAGATGAGCTCGTTAATTTTGTAATAGTCACCTCCCTTGGTTTTTTATTATAAATATGGTTTTACCCCTATTATGAAACCAACATGTGACTATGAAATATTAATCATATTCAATCTCGAAGAGTTTTGTGAAAGTTTGTCTGAGAAGAAATGAGAGGTTGAAGAACTTGTATTGGGTACAAACAAGTTTCTCAATTATTGAATAATTCATCATTATGGGTTTTTATACCTCTAAGAGGTTTTCTTCCTTTAAAACTCTATGCAATGATTCATTGATCGGTGTGCTTCATTTATTATAATTTGCTCATTATTTATTCATCATAGATTCTATTTATATATTACTATTATATACATGGATTTTATCATGGTGTCAGAACTTGATGGATGGATATGATCAGTAAGTAAATTATTCAATCAAATTTATTATATTTCAAGATTGTGAGGAGGTGTATGACACTCATGCCTAAAGAAATCTCAAAATAAATTGGTTTCATTCATTTTGTTGCCCAAAAATTGTTGGAAGAGGTCAAATTTTGTGATCAAGCCTCTTGGAATAAATTATAAAATCTAAGGAAGGTTCATAAATTATTTTTGAGATCCTGTAATGTTTGGGATGCCATTTTCTTTGTACAACCTGATTACCTCAGAAAAATTCAAAAACAATTATACTTAATATTTTTTGGTTTCAATTGTTGATAAAAGGTAATGATAGTTATATTCAAGCAAACTCAGATTATTTTCAAAGCCTAAGAATATTTATTCCACCCCCTATAATTTTTCATGGGTAACTCCAACACACCTATAAGGAACTAGAATTAAAAATCAAAACTTGATCAAAATCATATTTTCAAGACATCTTTGGTTTTGGGAGGCAAAATCATGAAGATCCTCTAGTTTTTAGGGATTTTAGTGACCTATGGTATGCTAAAACATAATCTTTGTTGCTATAGGATCACCTTATCTACTTGGAAACGTTCATAGGGAAGTAATATAATTTTTGGATAATATTTAAAATATAATTATTTTTTAAAATTCACAAATTCTAAAAGGGCCCCACTCTTTGTTTAGATTTTTTATCAAAAATATTTTTTACCATTTCTAAATTACATGCATAGATATATACATTTATATTTTATTTTAAAAATTATTCTTACAAAGAAATAAATATAAGTTTATGCATGTAAATGGTTGAATAAGTTTCAAGATGAGTTGGTTAGCTTTATTTTGGTAAAAACTTGTAAATAATAGGTTAAGAGTTCAAATCACTCAACCTCTTTATTTTTTTGTCAAAATTAATTTCTTTTGGTCAAAATAGTAATTAGAAAATCTTTTTGATTTGCATGCCAAGTTTCACATGTTTAAAACCTTAGTTACCCTGTCAAACTTGTTTTAAATTTTAACCTAGTGGATGTTTTATCAAACATAATTGTATAACCAATTAATTTATAAGTTATTTCATCTTACAAACATATCTACATAGTCTATTTTATATTTTATAACCTCATTTTTTTTTTTTTTTAACTTTTTTTAAATAATAATGTCTAGGTAGTTTTAAGTGTGACTCTTTTGACACCTAGATTAGTGCAACTTTAATTCAGTTTTTTGTATTATTTAGCATCTAAATTGTGTAATTAAGTATATTTCATTTTTGATTCACTTTATTTTTTAAAATAATTTGAAAAACTCATTAAAAAATATTAATTTTAAAAATTATTCTTAAATTAGTGTATTTTTTGACATTTGTGACACCCTATTTTGTCATAATCTTTTGAAATTTTATTATTTTGTCTAATACTAAATTGAAAAATTATTTTGTGTTTACACTTATAATATAAATTTAATTTCAAATAAATTTAAAATTCACCCTAAAAAGGATTCATTTTAAATATTTATTTACTATCATTCTTAAAAGAAAGTTATGGCTTCACCTAATTGTATTTCAGATAAGTCATAAATTCTTAATAGAAATAACTATAATATTTATAAAATAAATATTAAAAAGAATTTATGGTCCAAAAATTATAGAATATTATCTTTGGGACTAAAAAATCTCTTCTAGATGACATGTGACCATTGAACTTATCAATGTATTTCAATAGAAATCGCGAGAAGCTATGTTCATTATTTTTCAGAGTGTTGAGGATAAATTCCTTCTCCACATTGGTAATTAGGATTCTCCTATATATGCCTATAATCTCTTTGAATCTATGCATGAAGACACTTACCTCTCAAAAATTATTAAGTAAATCATTGAATTACTAACTACACTAATGAAAGGTGATGAAAAGGTTGTTAATTTTTTTATTAAAATTAAGAACATCAAAGCTCAGTTAGATGGATGTAATTATAATTTGATCTCAGGTCAATTAATTTATTTTATAATTTAATTAAATATTTATGAAAATTTTATAAATTTCATTTCAATTTTAAATTTTAAATATTAAACTGAACAAGGTATCCCTCACTTTACCACCTTGTCTGCTCTCTTGATTCAATAAGTGCAAGTAATGATCAATTTTGATTCTAAAAATAATGTCACTCAGGAACTTATCACCTTAAATAATATTTTTGATAAAAATAAGAACTATAAATCTAACTCTAATTCTACTTCTAGTTCAAATAGAAATAAAAAATCTAGTAATAAGAATCATAAACCTAAATTTAATACAAATTGCATGATATGTGATAAGTTTGGTCATAAAAAAGAAACCTATTATAAAAATAAATACATAATTAATAATAAAACTTATAAAATTAACAAAGACAAGAAATCTAATCAAAACAAGCATAAGAATCAAAACCCTAATTATTGTTTTATATATTATTTTATTTACTTCAAATGAAAATGAGTGTATATTAGATAGTAGTGTATCGCATCATATGACTTGCCAATATAATATTTTATATGATTTTAGAGATATCTATGAAAATATTTACTTAGGAAATCATTCTTTCTTAGAAGCAATTAAACAAGAAAAAGATTAATTTTTCGAATGTTGTTATAAATGATATTTTCTATGTACCTAAGCTTAAAAAGAATTTTTTATCTTATTCACAATTTATTAATAATAATTTAATTGTAATATTACTTAAATATAGTTGTTCCATTACAAATAAATCTTCATCTTTGATTTTTGAAGGGGTATAAAAGAATGGTTTATACATTTTTTCTTTTTCTTCTGCATGTTTTTTTCATCTCATGGTAAAAATAAATCTCAATTATGACATGAAAGATTAGGACATGTTAATTTTAGAAGTTCATATGATTTGTCTACAAATAATCTTGTTATTATAATTCCTTCTATCCCCTCTCATTATAAAACTTGTAGGGTTGCTTACGTGGTAAACAACATACTAACCCCTTTCACAAGACTCATGATGTAAATTCCTCACATTTTTAGAATTGATTCATAATGTTGTTGTAGGACTTCTTAAAGTTGTATCTCTTAATGGTTTTCTATATATTATTAATTTTATTGATGATTACACTAAAATAATCTTGTCATTTTTCATTAAAAATAAATGTGATGTGTTATCTAAATTTAATAAATTTAAAACTAGTGTTAAAAATACATCTAATTTTTTTATTAAAGATTAAGAACTGATAATGGTGGTAAATATGTTAGTAAAGAGTTTGATTCTTTTTTAATTAGTTATGGTATTCAAATAGAATGAACAACTCCCTATTCCGTTCAACAAAATAATATTTTTGAAAGCAAAAATTGAACCATCATAAAAATGGGTAGAACAATGATGCAATATATAAATGTTCCTAAGTTTTTATGGTTCGAAGCCATGAATACTATTGTGCATATTTTGAATAGAGTCCCTACCAAAGCTTTGCATATTTCTACCCTTTTAAAAATGTGGACTAAAAATAAACCTAGTATGACTCATCTCAAAATATTTGGTAGTCCTACTTATATATTTATTTCTAAAGTTAAAAGAAATAATCTTGATCCCACTTCTTATTTTTAATTTGTTGTAGGTTATGGAACTAAGATAAAAGGTTTTAAGAGTTTATGATCCTTATAAATGTCATATAATTGACAATATTAATGTTCTTATTCTCAAAAAGTCTTTTTTTTGAGCCCTCTAGAGAACCTCCTCAATGTTTTTTCTATTGATGAGCTTGACTCTCAGATTTTTATTTGTGATGAAATGGATGTCTTTAAAGAAGTTGATCTAGTTTTGGATAACTTAAATTCTAAGGAAACCTCTGAGTTTCATGTTCAATACAAAAGACTTAAATGAGAATAATCTTCAATCCAATTTTTTAATGTTGATAAACTTAATAAATTAACTACAATTCAACATTCTTATCATGTTTTAATGACTATGTACGAATGTAAACCTCAATATTTTGAGTAAGCCACTCAAGATGATAGATAGAATTGCTATGCAAGATGAATATAATGTCTTAATTAAAAATCAAACTTGAAATCTTGTCCCTCCTCCACTTAAAAGGCATATTATTAGTTGTAGATGGCTTTATAAGATTAAATATAATTCAATTGGTAAAATTGATAAGTTTAAAATTAGATTAGTTGCTCACGGGTTTACTCAAAAACTTGAGATTGACTATATTGAAATTTTTTCTCCTATAACAAAAATGAGTACTATGAGATTACTTATTACTCTTGCATCTTGAAATGGTTGGGTTATCCACCAATTGGATGTCAATAATACTTTTCTAAATGGTGATTTAGAAGAGGAAATCTATATGACTCAACCTAAAGGTTTCACTAACCCTAATAAAGAATATTATATATGCAAGTTAAATAAATATTTTTATACTTTAAAACAAGCTCATTGAGTTTAATATTCTAAAAAAAAAAAAAAAAATTAAAGAATTAAGTTTCTCTAATTACTACTCTAATAATGATCTCTTTATTAAAATTAAAAATATTCATTTAATTTTAATTATTGTATATATTGATGATATTTTAATTAATGATGATTTAACTAGTTTAATTCATAAATATAAAGATAAACTAAGTCAAATATTTGAAATGATTATTTTAGGTATTCTACATCATTTTTTAGGAATGGTTATATTTCAAGATAAACATTCTATTGTTGTATCACAATCTTGGTATGCACATAATCTTCTTATTAATTTTAACATGCTTGATTGTAAATCTTCTTATAATCTTATTGGATTTGATGTTAAACTTGATATAAAACTTGAATGTGAAAAAATAATCTTACTTTATATAGACAACTTATTGGTAGTTTGATTTATCTAACCATTACTAGGTCAAGTATTTTATATGGTATTGATGTTACGTCTAAATTTATATAAGATCCATATTTGGATCATTAAAAATTAACAAAATGTATTCTTCATTATATTAAATGAATAATTATTTTTTAGTTTATTTTATTCTTCCATTGATAATTCTAAATTATATAGTTATTGTGATATTGACCATATTAATGATACTATACATCATAAATCTATTTATGGATATGTATTTAAATTTGGTTTAATGGCTATCACTTGAAGTAACAAGAAGCAACTTATTGTCTCTATCTCTTCTATTGAACTAGAGTTCAAAAGTGTTATGAAAACTACCAAACAAGCCATGTGTTTGTGAAAGTTGTTAGGAGAGCTTCATTTGGATGTTTCTCATAGTACCATCTTTAATTGTGATAATCAGAGTTGAATAAATTTGGAGAAAATTTCAATACAATACTAAAAAACTAAACATATTGAAGTTCATGTATATTTTATCTAAGAGAAAGTTCTTAATGGTGATATTGATTTACAATTTTACTCTACAAATGAATAAGTGGTATATATCTTTACAAAACCACTTGATGTTACCAAGTTTTATTAGTTTCATGTAATGTTAGACCTCTCAAAGTTGTCATTAAGGGAGAGTGTGCATGACAATGACACTTCTTAATGGCCATATGTTTCTTATTTTTCTCTATACTTCTTAATTTCAAAATATTGTAAACTTTATGTGAAAGTTATATTATTGTAAACTTTGTGTAGAAGTTTTACTTTTGTATCCAATACAGAAAAACATATTTTTTAATGGGGTCCTTATGTTATAAAAGACTCCAAATATGCTTAGATGATTATTCATGAGAAACTATAAGATATAATCTCATGATCATGTTATCCTAAACTTACTTTCAAGTAGTTTATGTATTATAATTCATTTTGTTTCAAAAGATGATGTTTGACATAATGAAAGTTTTTAAATCCTTCAATTGTGTACATAGTGAAATTCTTTTTTTAAAGTGATGACGGCATTTATTTTCACTTAAAATTAATGGAGAGTGTTAGAATATTTAATTCTAAGTGGACTTAATTGAACCTTAGTCTTGGGATTGATTAAATAAACAATAATATATTATTTATTACCATGAGGTGAAAATCTCATGATAATAAATAATAGAGTTATAATTATTTAATTATTACTAAATTTTAATTAAATTATTTTAATGAGAAGGATGAACTTGTTACTTTTATAAAGGTCGTCTCCCTTAATTTTTCATTATAAATAGAGTTTTACCCTTATTCTAAAACAAACTCGTGAATATGAAATATTAATTGTATTCAATCTCCCAAAAATTTTGTGAAATTTTTTTTTTAGAAGAAGTGAGAAATTGAATAACATGTATTGGATATAAATAAGTTTATCTATTATTAAATAATTCATCATTGTGGGTTATTTTATCTCTAAAAACAAATTTATGTTAAATCTATGTACAATGGTTCATTGATCAGAGTGTTTTATTTATTATACTTTGTTCATTATTTATTATCCTAGATTTTATATATACATTACTATTGTATACATGAATTTTATCATTATTATCTACATAATTAAATAAAACATGTACCAATAATTATGGATTAGCCACTGTGTTTAGTGTTAATTATGGATTAGTGAAAAAGTGCATTTACTCTTTAAGTATGTAATAACCCCATTGGGTTTGACTTACAAAAATGTCATAATTTTTTTTAATTTAATCATCACACTCTATTATAATTCACCATGATAATATAATTAGTGATCCATATATAACACTCTTAAGTATATTATCTATAATAAGCATGTGACATCTAACAGTTACTGATCAATATCAACACTATAACTAAATATAAAAAGTAATTACAAATACCTAACCATGACTGGTACAATGATCTAACCAATATTACCAAAATATAAATAAGTAAATAATTATATTTCATCATATTAATGTCTCAATAATAATAAATACAATAAAATATACAAATTACAAGATACAAATCTATGGATCATGAGTTTTTAAACTCTAGTATCTCTGACAATCTCAAGTGTCATATTCAAATGAGTACTACTATGGATAGGGGGAGCATCATCAATATGATTTTTCATACCTACCATGGACCATTAATCCCCAACACATTTACATATTAGGAAAGGACCCTCCTTTCATGAATGAGTAGATAGTGATGGTGTAAGAATTTAGACAAACAAGATAGTACCTATGTATTGTATAATTTTTAAAAATAAATATGTGATGTATCATAAAGAAATTCATTCTAAAAAGATATCACATAAATATGTAAATCTCTATAGATCATGAGTTTTTGAACTCTATTATCTCTTACAATCTCAAGTGTCATATTCAAATAAGTACTACTATGGAGAGGGGGAGCATCATCAATATGTTTTCCACCCCTACCATGGATCATCGATCCTCCACACATTTACATATTAATAAATGACCCTCCTTTTATGAATGAGTAGATATTGATGGTGTAAGATATCAATAATAATAAATATAATATAATATAATATACAAATTATAAGATACAAATTTCTATGGATCATGAGTTTTTAAACTCTAGTATCTCTGACAATCTCAAGTGTCATCTTCAAATAAGTACTACTATGAAGAGGGGGAGAATCATCAATATATTTTTTCATACCTACCATGGACCATCAATTTCTCACATATTTTCATATTAGGAAATGACCCTCCTTTCACGAATGAGTAGATAGTGATGGTGTAAGAATCTAGAAAAACAAGCTAGTACATGTGTGTTGTATAATTTCTAAAAATAAATATGTGGTGTATCATAAAGAAACCCATTCTAACAAGATATCACATAAATATGTAAATCATACTGTAGACACCGAAATCGTGTCAACTCCCCTGGTCATCCCCCGTTTTATTCTTCTTCTCCTATTTAACTCTTGTCGATCACTTGTTCCACCAACCTTGACCCTGGCAGCATGTAAAAATGAGCACAGAGCTAAAGCTAGACTCTATCCCCATTGTGCATCTGCCGACGATGGTCTTTACCTAGCTGATGTCGCCAACGTCGGTCACTTATCGGCCGATGTCGGCAATCCTGCCGACGTCGGTCACCTTACCGTTATCCGTTATCAGTTACCATTCGGTTCCCGATCAGTTTCCCGAAACGGTTATCAAACCGTCCCCTGGCCTTCATCAGCGTCCGCTGATCAATCCCGCACATGACAAACATAATCATTCAATCGATCTCCAAATTCCGACATCCACAGACTCTTGCAATCTCGCGATCAACTGACTCCAGCATCCACCAACTCCAGCGTTCGCTTCAATCCAGCACTGCACAGAGGCTTCAACAACTTCGACTATGGGTTTCATCACATCTCCTGGCAGGTAAGTATTTACTCTGTTTGTTTTATTCCTTCTGATTATTCTTTGTTCATTATTTATGTCATCCTAAAGCTTCAAACCACAGACCCAAGTTTTGAATCTCTCCTTTACATCCCTGCCCACTATCCGAATCCATAACTCAGTCCAGACTCGACTAAAACCCCCAGACTCTGTCCAAACCCGACCTTACTTTGCCCAGACCCTATCCTGACCTTATCCCGATTCCATCAGACCCTAACCCGAACTTGTCAAGACCCTGTCCCGACTCTCCCAGACTTTCTGTAACTCGTCCAGAACCTGTCTCGACCGACGCCGGTCACTGCCCCGACCGACGACGGCACTTCAACCGACGTCGGCACCTTCCCTAACCGACGCTGGCACCACAGAGACCGACGCCGGCGACTGTGCTGAACAGTGCCGCTTATCAGGTACGCATTTTTATTTTCTGTCATTTATTTCTATCATTTTATCTTTTATTATCTATTTTCGTCAAATATTCCGCTTTTTTATCAGTGGGTTGATATCCTTTTAGGAAGTCTTTGTACTTTTGGGATCGGGCGTTCGCCTGACAACCCACCATATCTTTGACTAACGTCTTTCCGTGTTTTAGTCTCTTTTCTTCGCAGGTGTCATTCCTCCACAGCCAAAGAGGAGAATCTTCCAACGTCTGATTTCAGTGCGCACAACTTTATCAGGTACTTCTAGCCTTGACCATTTCTTTCAGTTTCTTATTTCTTCTTTGAATGTAGAAAGCAATATTTGCATAGAAACATTCTGGCACGCCCGGTGGGACCCTAGGTCCTCCTTGGGTTCTTTCTCTCTTTCTTTCATTCATTTAGGCGCATTAGGTTTCTTCCTTTTCGCCTCCTTTCATCTCTTCTTAATGACATCATAAGCAGGACTAAAACGAACATTTCTTTCTTTGTTGCACTCTTAGACTAGCTAAAACTCATATTCTTTGACTCTTTCTCCATTCGTCTTCATACGAACAAACATTTTGACTTGGACATTAAAACACTTTGCATTCATTTCTATTTGCCTGCATCTCTTAGACCACACATAGTAATTAAACCGCATATTGAATTAATCTAGATCACTTGATGTTACACGACCAAACCACCTTCACAAAACAAACATTTTAACTTACCTGAGACAAGGCCCGACTGGGATTTCATCCCCCAGTGGATACCTTACCCATCCTGGCAATCTCACTTGGATTTCATCACCAAGGGGAAAGCCCACTCCGTTCTCTGGCGGAGTATAATCTCTAGGCGAGGTATATTTTGGCTAAGCGAAACCAGCTAACCACTAGAATCGTGAAGTGAGGGGAGCTTGCTCCTTAGCACCAGGCCACGTACCGGACCTAACACAGACTTCTTGAGCACCATAACAAAACCCGAAACCATCCATAGACTTCTTCTAGGACCCGACTCACAAAGCCAACCTCCCCAAACACACATTCTAAGGCATAAGCCACTATAATCCTAAAAATTTTACTTCTAGGATTTTAAGATCTGCTTGTGTCTTCATCTTTTTGGTTCTTATCTGCTTGTTTGAGCTTATGAGGACGTTCTTCCTTGCCTTGAATGGTTCTGACTCGTAACCAAGCCAAAGCTCTAGTCGACCACACGAGGCATCATCCTCTTCCGTCTACCCCACCTACAACCAACCCTATAATGGAGTTCAACTCAGAAATTGAAAGAACTCCTACCAGACCATCTCCGACCCAAACGCCTATTATCCCAGAAGGGGACCAAGATTTTGCACGATTCTTGGACCTCAATACCGTAGCCTTGCAATATTATCTCGCGAATAGCCGAACGCGAGACTCCTCGGGCAATCCAATCTATGGAATGCCGACTTCTCTCCTCGAAACTGCGGCCGTATCAACGACGTCCGTAGTCCAACCCTTAGACACCCAGGCTATTGCCTCAACCAATGACCAACCTTTTACCAACCATCCAAGTGTGGCCTCTCCTTCTATCGTTGGGCCCACTTTCACCGGGGTTTTGGCCCCCTATCAATCTCAGTCCACTCAACCACTTTCTACCCCCTTTCAAAACCTGGTCGTCTCTATTCTGCCTACCCTTACTCCTATCAACACTAGGGTGGCTACCTATCCATTGGCCCATGTTACCTCTAGCCAACCTCCCATGACCACATCAAACCTAGCCATGCCTTCTATCCAACCATCCTTAGTCACTTCTTCTATCCCTACGACTAGTCATCCGTACGTTGCGCCCTTACTGGTACAACCGACTATGTCGTATATCTCCTCTAGCCTCTTTCAAGCGCCTTACAACCTAAGGGGCACTCCGTCCACCAATCCGTCAGCAGACGTCATCAAGATGCTGATGGATAAAATGTCCAGTCTCGAAGCTTCTATCTCCGGTTCAAATAATGTCTCTTCATATGACCAAATTTACAACGAGCCCATTCATCCTTCTGTCCCTATCCGACCATACCCCAACCATTGGGAGCTTCCTAAATTTACTCGCTTTCAGAGTAAGGAAGACCCACAACAACATCTACGGGCATTCAGACATGCCTGCTATCTTTTTGCCCACGATGATGCGTTACTTTTACGCACTTTTCCTATGTCTCTTTCTGGCCCTGCCCTTGACTGGTATAGCTCCCTTGCCAGGCATTCTATCTTTTCCTTCATTTAACTCGCTCAATTATTCATTGACCATTTCTCAATCAATATCACTAAACAAGTCTCGATCACAGACCTTTACTCCATTAGGCAATTTGACGACGAATCAGTAGTTGATTTTGTTGCCCGTTGGAGAGGCTTGATTAACCAGCTCTCTTTCTCCTTGCCTCAACCCGAGCTCATTGAGCTCTTTTCCCGAGCATGTGTCAATCACATCTCATCCACCTTGCGGGTTCAAACATTCCACACTTTCGATGAGGCCTTCACCATGGCCTGAAAGCTTGAACTCTGCGTTATTGAAGAAGATAAGGTCAAATTGTGTAACACTAACACAAGAACCAATGACCATTCTTCTTCCAGACCTTCTTCTACCCACTCTCAATCTAAGGGGTCGAAAAACACTGTCATCTTTAGACCATCATCTTCAACAATAACTAACCGACCAGCATCTTCAACATTAGACTACATCAATAAACATTTTCAACGTCAATCCATACAGCGTCAATTCACTCCAATTGGAGAGTCATATGCCTCTGTCCTGGATAAACTCATCAAGCAGGGGGTCCTCAATCTCCCTTCAATCCAACCACATCAATTCGACCCCTCAACACCTATCCCTACATGGTACAGGGAGAATCACTTTTGTAATTATCACCGTGTCAAAGGCCATGATACGGATCACTGTCAAACTTTTAAAAACCTCGTCCAGGACATGCTAGACAAGGGCGATCTTATCTTGGATAACCCGAACGCACCGCCCAACCAAAACCTCGACATCTTCAAACAACCTTTTCCTAATCACCCGCCTACTCAAGACAACATCCAAACCATGATCAATGACCCTCAAAACCATGATATACACACCGTCAACACTATCTTACCTCTTGTCCCTGACCAACCTTCTTCACAGGATGAAAGACTCTCTTCTCTTATTAGTCCTCCATCGACCTCTCTCATACTGGAGGACGCCTTGATCACACCTATGCCATTAGCCCTACCTTCATCCAAAGACCTTACCTCTCCTACTCCTCAAGCACATGTAGAAGGCATGATCATCCCTACCATCTGCCCACTTGAGGAGCCACCCTTTCCTATTTCTTCTCCACCAAGAGAAGACCCTATCTCTTCACCCATTTCGATTGAGGAAGACCCAATCACGGTTTCCTCTTGCCCTTTGCTTGAGATTGTTACATCTCACTCACCTCCGTCCACATCTAAACCCAAACCCGTATCTAACCTCACCTCGTACAATAGTGGCCCTCGACTCAAACCCACGAAGACCACTAGACCACACCGGAGGACTCCTCCCCCACCTTCGTCATTACCTTCAATCTTGGGCCCACATCCATCCACTTTAATTGGAGTGCTTCCTACTCCTATCCTTCACAGAGGCACGTCGCCTCCATTACTCTATCAACCTGTCAAACATATATCTTCTCTAAATCATCGACCAACATCTCTTATGCCTCTTAAACCAACGTCATCAACCCTCACTGCAATAAAATATCCAGACCCGTTAGCAGGTTCTTATACCTTGCTGTTACGGCACTTGTTGCAGTCATCTCGCCTCAACCTTCCGCCTCTCAAACCATATCAATCTCTCGGACCTAAAGCACCTTGGTTCGACGACACTCGTATTTGTGCGTATCATCGCACACCTGGACACGACACAGAACATTGTTGTGCCTTCAAGGTTGCCATTCACCAATGTCTGGGGAATGACACCTCTCTTCTTGACCACGTTATCAAGCCCTCAACACCGCCCCTCTCATCAACTCTCGGATCAAGACCCTCTTGGTTCGACAACTCTAAATACTGTCACTATCATCATACTCTGGGACATGACACTGAGCATTGTTGCGCTCTTAAAGCTGTCATTCGTCACCAATGGAGAAAGGATTCCCTTCTCATCAAGGATCCTCTAGACCATCCCTCCCACAAATCATCAACACCAACTCATACCTCTCCAACCTCATCACCTAAATCGGGATCTCCACGCCAGGTTCTGGTTCCTTTGTCACCTTTAACCCCCTTATTCAACATCAACATAGTCCATCTGACCACTAAACCTCAACCGACCTTAACCAATCCGTCAAATATTCTCCCTAGCCACTGGGGGAATTCAACCTTCATCCAAACCTCAATCAAATTTTTAACACAATCTCGACCACATATCAATCACTCTTTCAACTTAGCTTCAACCAGACTAGCAACCAAACATTTAACCCGACCTCAACCAAACATTCGACCCAACCAAAGACCAAATACCAACCAATCAACCCTTGACCAACCATTGACCAACTATCAAATGACCAAATCTCAACCAAACATTGACCAACCTTTTTATCCACACATTCAACCAGTCTCGATCAATCAACGACCATATCAGTCAACTTCACATCCACTCATCAATCAACACGTGACCAATATGGAGCGAAGTAAATGAGGAAAGTTTGCTCCTAATTGACTTGGACCTTTTATTATCACGCACAAGTATGGATCAGGGACTTATCGTCTATCTTCTCTTGATGGACGCCCAGAACCTGAGCCTCTTAATGCATTGCATCTGCGACCGTTCTACAGTTAGTCGAGTATTCATCCACTTGACACTTAACTTGAGCTCATCCCTTGAGCAATCTCTGCCCTCTTAATCCTACTTCCTTTCAACCCTATTCCTCTTAACAATTCCTATAACCCTTTTATGATGTATGGATGCTTTGTCTTAATAAAAAGGAGCCCTTGACCTTCTATAATCTTGTCCACGACTCACATTTCTGTCAAAACAAATCAAGATGTCACAATATCCATGGTCACTATATCAATATCAAAATCAAAAAGCAGACTGCTCCCTCGAAGGACAGCTGTACTATCATTGCTGTAATTAATAGACTGCTCCCTCGAAGGACAGCTATTCAAAAGCCCTTATATTAAACAAAAATCTAGACCACTCCCTTGAAGGATGGCTATGACTAAATCTGACAATAAATAGCACTATTTTAGAAGCTTCTTGCATTGATCAGCTTCGCAACTGACCACCAAGCAAATGACATCTCTATGCAGGCTTCCCGCATTGATCAGTCTGCGCCAAAAAAAAAAAAAAAATTGAATGAGTCATGGACTTGACTTATAGTTGTCTCAGAGTCTCCTATAAAAAGGGGCATCGTTATCTCTGCTCTTAAAACAGGTTACCCTTCTTCCTCCTCCTATCACCCGCTCAAGGGACTTTGAGCTCACTTTAATGTCTAAGTGATTCGATTATCGCTCTAACATAACTACGGTCAACGACGTCACGCATGAATGGGGCTCTTGGTTCTCATAACCCCTATCTATGCTATCTTTTTGGTCCTTGTCAATGAAAGAGCAATATGCCTTTCACATATCTTTCACTTTGGTCACCTTTAACCAAACCTTTTTCAACTTAAACATTCTTAGACCAACAACTCGACAACATGACATTATCATCATCCTTGTTCTTTTCGCATAGTTTCTATGGACACCAGTACACATGGAAACTATCGACCCGCCACAATTTATGTTCAGCATAAACCAATACTTGCTGAAGCATAAATAAACCTCAATTCATTTTTAGCATACATCCATCACGAATATGGAATATTGCTAGGGATGAAAAACCCCTCAACCAATGTTGCAGAATACACCATTTGGAAAAGGCTGCAACATCTTTTTTTTTCTCATCATTTCATCATAACCACGACCAATCTATCAACCATTTTAACCACCTGAATCTCTCTGATGGACAAACCTTATTTCCTTCTTTTAACCATAACCTTGTCCTTGACCACGACCTATTTTATCCCTTTGACCCTCCCTCCCTTCTAGGGAGAACTACATTGGCCTGGGGCCCTATCACCAGGGCTATGTAGGCAGCACTCAGTTGACATGGGGTCTTCTGGGGTTAGCTCGGCCACATCCTTTCATCCATTCCTCCCCTCAACCACCAACCATTGGAGATCATGCCTATCTCCTCCGACCTCGACTACTTCCAAGACACTGTTGCCTTGGTTGTTTTTGCATGTATGCTACCTCATGACTGGTTAGCAAAATTGTGCGCAGACCTTTTTGGACCCTCACAAGTATAGGATCGCAAACCGATTGATCCGCCCTACTTGTGACTTTTTCATGTTTCTAGGAGCACTTCCTAAGCCAGGGATACCTGGAACATGATGACCATTTGGAGCTTCAGCTTAGATTGAGTGACCCGATCAGCAGACGACTAAATGTTGGGGCCCGATTATTTCAATTTTGGCACTCCTCGACCCTTGACCTGCGACACTTTGACCTAACCATCTCGTGCAGTGGTATGCGCACACTCATGACTTTTGCAGCATTCACCCTCACCCCTTTTTCATCCACTCTTTGTCAAATCAGCACCCGATTCTCGGTTCCCTTCCCTCGACTCCTGCTTTGAGGGGGAATACCTCATCCATAATCAGGGCAACCTATCTTTTTCCTATTTTGTCTTGCAGTTCATTCGAACAACCAACGAGACGAAATCAACCTTATCTCACACCTGGGGCAATCACTCCTATTTTTGTCTTGCAGTTCGTCCAGAACAACCAACAAGACAAAAAGGGGCAAATGTAGACACTGAAATCGTGTCAACTCCCCTGGTCATCCCCCATTTTATTCTTCTTCTCCTATTTAACTCTTGTCGATCACTTGTTCCACCAACCTTGACCCTGGCAGCATGTAAAAATGAGCACAGAGCTAAAGCTAGACTCTATCCCCATTGTGCATCTGCCGACGACAGTCTTTACCCGGTCGATGTCACCGACGTCGGTCACCTTACTGTTATCTATTATCAGTTACCATTCGGTTCCCGATCGGTTTCCCGAAACGGTTATCGAACCATCTCTCGAACCGTCCCCTGGCCTTCATCAGCGTTCGCTGATCAATCCCGCACACGACGAACATAATCATTCAATCGATCTCCAAATTCTGACATCCACAGACTCTTGCAATCTCACGATCAACTGACTCCAGCATCCACCAACTCCAGCGTTCGCTTCAATCCGGCACTGCACAGAGGCTTCAACAACTTTGACTATGGGTTTCATCACGTCTCCTGGCAGGTAAGTATTTACTCTGTTTGTTTTATTCCTTCTGATTATTCTTTGTTTATTATTTCTGTCATCTCGAATCTTCAAACCACAGACCCAAGTTTTGAATCTCTCCTTTACATCCCTGCCCACTATCCGAATCCATAACTCAGTCCAGACTCGACTAAAACCCCCAGACTCTGTCCAAACCCGACCTTACTTTGCCCAAACCCTATCCTGACCTTATCCCGATTCCATCAGACCCTATCCCGAACTTATCAAGACCCTGTCCCGACTCTCCCAGACTTTTTGCAACTCGTCCAGAAACTGTCTCGACCGACGCCGGTCACTGCCCCGACCGACGACGGCACTTCAACCGACGTCGGCACCTTCCCTAACCGACGCCGGCACCACAGAGACCGACGCCGGCGACTGTGCTGAACAGTGCCACTTATCAGGTACGCATTTTTATTTTTTGTCATTTATTTTTGTCATTTTATCTTTTATTATCTATTTTCGTCAAATATTCTGCTTTTTTATCAGTGGGTTGATATCCTTCTAGGAAGTCTTTGTACTTCTGGGATCGGGCGTTCGCCTGACAACCCACCATATATTTGACTAACGTCTTTCCGTGTTTTAGTCTCTTTTCTTCGCAGGTGTCATTCCTCCACAGCCAAAGAGGAGAATCTTCCAACGTCTGATTTCGGTGCGCACAACTTTATCAGGTACTTCTAGCCTTGACCATTTCTTTCAGTTTCTTATTTCTTCTTTGAATGTAGAAAGCAATATTTGCATAGAAACACATACACATAAAATGACAATAATTTACTAAAATTATCTGACTAAGGTTTTTAAATAGTTATTGATCTTTAGAATCAGTTAATTTTATACATACCACTTGATCAGATTACCTTTATCTGGGATTATAATTCTAGTAAGCTAGTGAAGTTCATCTCACTATTTACTCAATAACAACAATACAAGATTTGGTTAACATATATATAACCAACATATTCATATAGATTACTTACTACTAGAAATCACAAAACATTCTAAGCACAAGAATAATTAAATGCATACATTTAGTTTATCAAACACATGAATGAATCTCTACTATATCATATATTAAATAATTAATAAGCAAACAAGTGCAAATTTTACCAAAAATATATAACATATATATTAGGTTGCATATTCTAATTTCAATAAGAATACACAATATAATACTTTTTACTAGCTATCATAAAACATGCTAAACATAGAAACAACCAAAATACATATATTTAATCTATCAAATGCATGAGTGAATCTAGACATAACAATTATAGTGTGTACCACCTGAGTATAACATACATTTAGACTATAGTTTTCATACATAATATACTCTATGGCATCCCATAATATCATAGTCCATTATTTATGAGCACAACTACTCAATTACAAACAATCAGTCTTACAATTCAAGAATCAAATGTCTCATAATCCTAAATAATAAGCAAATAAGTATAGTTTATACTAATCAAAAGATCCATAAATTATAAACTCACATCATGAAGCATTAATATGTGTTATATATGTATAAACACTTATATATATTTATATACTCATAATAAATACTGCATACTTATTTTTTATATTGAATTCATATATACCAACAATCAGTCATAATATTTTTATGTTCTAAGAGACAATATTCATATAGATATAGTTTTTGATCCATTGAAAACATTATAACTTATTTTAAATATCCATTTAGCTCTAAGTTTAGCATATGATCAATACACTTATATATGTAATATTTTCATATGGTTACTTAAGTCCATGTATAAATATGTTTCCTATATACAAATAATCGTACAATATAATATGCATCATATATAAGCACATAAATGATATATAAATACTATATCAATAGTCAATTATATTTCTAAAATAAGAACTTCATAGGATTTAACAATCATTATACTTCCTTGTTCACAAAATATATCGATGATCTTTATAAGATAAGGGACTCAAAAGTGTGATACTCCATGATTTTTCTCTCTAACTAATATTTTTATCTTGATATATTCATAATGTACATAACATAAGTTCTCAAGGCAACATGGTCTTTCATATTATGGTTTGCATATAAGTGTTCGGCAATATATGAATTACTCTTATATGTACACAAAAATTCCATTAAGTATACAAATATAAAAATCTTTAAATTTGTGATATAATATTAGTTTGAATGTATGCTTATATGTATGCATCTCAATGTAATTATATATGTGTACACCCTTGTATACTATCCTGCACAAGTTTATAATGGAACAATATATAATGCACAAACCAAAAATTGTTAATAAGTATGTATGGTCTACATTATGGTATACTAATCATTTACAGTATACATAGTCTATAAATATACTAACCAATAATAGAATAATCATGGCATTAACTATCCTATAAACATTGGATCAATATTTAGTTTTACATTGAGAGTTACATTGTCTATCAATACAAATATACTTTTGAAATAAAAGTTTGCATTCAACATATTAAGCTAAGAGTATACACTCTATATATATTTAATGTAGCTCTTGTTCCAAATGAACCCATACCTATATATAGTCAAATTGGGGTATAATTACACACAGTACCTAATCCACCAATGGATCACTATTGTCCATCATGATCCATACATACATGTTACTTAGTTCGCTATAATTTAGTTCCCAATTATCTTATAATTAAATATAATAATTATATTAAACTCAATTTGCTTTATATCTAAATATAAGTAGATACAAGATAATAAGATATGTATGAATATATATATCATGATACGAGTCACTAGTTTTATGATTTGATATATGTAGATACACATTAATGGCTCTCTATACCTCTAAAGTATAGAGCTACATTAATACAGTTGTAATTCGTTGTATGATCAATAAGTTGTTAACTTTATGTGTTTAAGGTTCATTGTATTTTATACCAGTTATCATGACTGAAGGTATACAAATTGCTCTTTGCTATAGATTTTGTACTTGTAGCAATGATATATAACTTAGACATTATAATGTTAGTCAGTTAATGAGTACTCAACCAAATTGCTAAGATCTATTCTCAATAATAAAATAAGGATCTATTCCACACTCTATTCTAAGTTATGATTACAAATAGTTAATTATCAAAAAATAGTTTATAAGCTCATATAAACTTGCAGAATATCCCAGCTACTCTATTTTATAGGTCATCACATATTAATATGATCCACTGCATATTTAATATGAATTGCTGCATTTTTTTTTTTATAAATCGATGCCTTTTTATAAGTCACCGCAATCAATTCTAAGTTACTGAAAATTAATTCTTAAGTCATTGCATATCAATTATTAAGTCGCAACATATCAACTATTAAGTCGTTATTTATCAACTATTAAGTTGTTGCATGTTTATAAGAAGATCATTATTTTGAAAAATAAATGGCATACTGCTTACATATTCCTATGCCTAGTTTAGCATGACTTTGATCACAATATGGCATTTGAATAATATTTTCTTAGTTTTATGTGTGTATATATATATATATATATATATATATATATATATATATATAGTGTAAATCAACTAAAATATGTTACATCCCTACTGGACAATCAATCTTATAATCCAGTCACTTAAAGTTATCATTGATTGATTATAAGACATATTTTTGTAATATGTGTGTGTGTGTGTGTGTGTGTGTGTGTGTGTGTGTGTGTGTTTTATCTTTAAGGATCTCATGGATCATTGTAAAAAAAAAAAATATCTGTAAGTGTGGATCAATAAAGTCATTGTATATACCAATTAAATTTATAGCACACATAGTATTCTTAAATTGCTATATACACATAGTATTCTTAATCATTGTATACATATCATTTCACATAAATTAAGAATTTTTATCCTCAGATGATACCTAACAGGTTTACTATTATTATATTCTCTTTTTGTTTTTCTCATTTTATTTTAGATAACCAATTTGTTTTTTAAAAGGTAACATTGTATATAACTCAATTATATAGAGCACCTAATATATGACTCAATGTATAACACATATCATTTCACATATATATCCTTCACTAATTACCATATTACTACAATAACCAAGATGAATACACAAAAAATAATGGCATTACCTACCTAACAATATACACTATTATTCATTTTTCTTATTTTTTTCCTCTCTTCACTATCACGCTCTAGTTTCCTATTTTTTGAATTCCATCATCTTTTCTCTTTATGTCATTTTTAATGAGTGTTTATTTCCTTCTTTTTTTGGTATAAGTCAAGAGATTTCTTTAAAGCTTATTTTTCTTTATTTTTTAATTATTTTCAATTAAATTTTTGGTGTTATTTAAATAAAATTGCTTATTTTAATTTAAATTAAAAATTTTGTGTTTTATTTCTCTTATGGGAATTTATTTTCAACCCCAAAAATCAAAAAAAAAAAATTATCTATTCTTTTTTTTTCTATTTTTCCTTATTTATATATTAATTAGAATGTATTCACTAATTAAGAATAATATGACTTAATATTAACAAGTCATTAATATTATTTTAATTTAAAAATGATATTACCCTCATTATTAATCCAATCCGAACTTATAGCAATCACAACACAAATACTACAAGGTTAGTTCTGCATAAACTAACACACATAGTCAATCATCAAAATGTATAAACATTAATTTAAATACAAATAACATAAAAAAATGTACTAACACTAACCATTCATAAGTAATTCTAAATGCAACCAATAATTAGAAACTTACTAACATTTACAATTTTACTATGCATCTAGTATGTACTAACTAATGTGGTATATGCATGGTTCTAGTTGTTCCTTTGTTATCCCCCAGAAATTCCATCTATGTCACCCTCTTTGATGATTCTCTCCCTCCATCATGCTCTGAGGGATGAATCTCTCCTACATCCAACTCACGACAAACAGGTAGTTAGTCCATAACATCACAGCATGTATATCATAAAATACTATTAAAATAACAAAATAATATGATCATAATGTAAAGAATATATTACAGCTAAGTCATAGTAATGAAATCATGAAATCTAAATAACATACAACTACCCCATAATAGTATATGACTTATAACTTAACTAATATAACCAAATCAAGTTATCAACTATAGAAAATCCATAGATAATCAACTAAGTTGGCTTAGCAAGAAATCAAGATGTAACATCCTTCCCTCTTAAAGTTAGTCATCATCCCAGATGACAATTATTCAAAAATATGCTTTGAATTAAAATCATTATTCAACAAAAAAATAACATAGTATAAAGTATCAAATCAAGTAAATAAATATGAAATTCACCTGTAGAACTCATCATAGTCCTCTCAAATAGTACTATTCTCAAAGTATTGGTCCCATAAGACCCAACACTGTGACATCTTCCTATTATGCAAACCAAGTTTACGAGTGTCACTTACTCTGATTGATTTTTATCATGACCATCCTGGGATCCAGAATTGATAAGACAAGCATATATACTATAGGACCGACCACTTCTAATACTTGGAAGGGCCCCACATATCTTGATGAAAGTTTTATTGACTTTTTAAATTTAGGCTTCAACCAAAATCATGTGAAATCATTATTAAATCTCAAAAAAATGGCTAGAGAGAGTTCCACAAAGCCTCCTGATCCTTTTGCACATATCTCTATTCTAGAGAGTATTTTTCTCATCTTAAATAAAAGTGTTTAAAGAACCTGACAAGAATTATGTGTATAATTTAATACCATTTCTACTCTGTGTAGCTCCTGATAAGTACAACATGTCAATACTACCTCTACTCCATGCAGCTCCTAACAAGTATGATGATGAATAGGAAATGAAAATACTACATTTCTAATGTATATAAAATTTAGGAATAAATATTTTATAATTTACATATGTCTGGTCATGCGACTAAATTTGATAAGTCTCACTTGTCAAATCCTAGATTCGATAAGATCCAATTATCGAATCTAAACTCATTAACTATCAAATCAATTTGAGACTAATTTGGGTCCACTCCCATCTCTTAGTACTTACGTTCCTAATTCACCACTCATCCCTTAGGTCTCCATGACCTGATGATCTCTAAAATATGCACAAGGTTCAATGAATCATAAATCCATACTAATAGATCATAAAAAGCAATTATATATGTTAAATAATTTAAGATGTATCAACATACATCAAAAGAAAAATCATACAATAATTTTATAATTGCATTAAGTTGCGATTAGCCAGACATAACTAATATCATATTAAACATCTTAACCCATATCGGTTATATTCATAGTTAAGAGAAACTAATTTTAAAATTAACATGACATATAAAGGCCAAGGGTCACTTCATCCTTATAACCTTATAAAGGAACAAGTAAGACAATGCCTCCTTTCTTACTCGATTAATTACATAAGTTATAAGTTTATGTCAACCCCTTAGACTAACAAGATGTTCCATACATCTTATACCATACTCACTTTCGATGAAAGGTACATAAATGTCTCATCAAAATAATATGTTTTTAAGAAAGATAAGAATAATACCAATCTAATCAATGGTAAATCATAACATAATGATTATAATCAACTTATATATCCTAATCTAGAACCAATATATATTCAATATTTGCCACTCCACATGATCAAAGTTCACAAGATTAGATAAAGTAGTGACTCTAAAAAATTACAAGTGGAAAGTAGTGAACTAACATTTCAACAACAAAACTCTTAGATACCCTCACATGGTATGAATTAAACATCACAACCTAAGTTGCTAAAATCACTACCTAATTACCAAACTTGTAAGTGTAGTATCATTACTTGTTTCTACAATCAGAAGGAAAAATATTAACCACATAGATGCATCGATCCATTCCATTCCTATAAAAAATTTGTCAACAAAAGTATAAAACACTATTCCATGAACTCCAGAGAATATTATCAAAACAACATTTCAGAAACAAGTTTTAGATTAAGGAACACTAATTCAACATCAAGAAAAATATGAATCCACTTAGTGTGTTTATAATGATGTCAAAAGAGGGTGAGAGAGAGTAAAAATTCACCTTTATATTAGCTATGTGACATGACACCTTTTCCCAAATCCATGTAAACATATGGGGTGTCAATCCATGAGCAAAATATTAACATATAAGAATCCTCAACAAAGATAACTACACTCCACTATAAGGAGATTTCCTACCCTTAAGATTAATGTACGTAAGACTGAAAACTCTATCCAAAATATACCTATTCTTAATTGAAAAGCATCCCATGCTTTTTGAACACTCATAAATAAAACACAAGGGGTGGAGGTGACTTGATTACCAAGCAAGGATGTAATCATCCTTAGGATGTATGATCTAAGTGATCAAAAATATTTTAGGAGTCTCTAGTTCATGACTCATGAACTATGCTATGCACTCTCCTACCAAACATTAATTACAACTATCACCATTAAGACACTCGATAGATCAACCCTTTAACAAATCTAAGAGAGTGCAAATGCTCTTAAGGTACACACTCAATGTACCACACACATTTCACTATTCTCTTTTCTGATAAATAGAAGGATATGAAAATGCTAATAGACTTATTAGGTCTTAGAATTTGAGCCACAGCTCTGATACCACATGTAACAATCCCAATAGATGTGACTTAAAAAAATGTCATAATTTTTTTTAATTTAATCAATGTATTCTTTCATTAGAATTCACCATCAAAATACAATTAGTGATCCAGATATAATACTCTAAGTATATTAACTATAATAAGCATGTGATATCTAACAATTATTAATCACTATCAACACATTATAACCAAATATAGAAATTAATTACAAATACCCAACGACGGCCAGTACAACAATATGACCAATATTGTCAAAGTACAAATAAGTAAATAATTATATCTCATCATATTAATGTCTCAATAATAATAATTATAATACAATATACAAGTTACAAGATACAAATGTTCACAGAGCATAAATTCTCTAACTCCAATATCTTTAGCAATCTCAAGTGTCGTCGCCAAATAAGTACTATTGTGGGGAGGGAGAGCATTATCTGAGTGCTTTTTCATACCAACCATGAACCATCGATCCTTCACACATTTTTCCATCATGGAATGACCCTCCTTCATAAATTATTAGATATTGATGGTATGAGATTTTAGAGAGACAAGCTAGTACCCGTGTGTTGTATGATTTCTAAAAATAAACATGCAGTGTATCATAAAGGAACTCATTCTAACAAGATATTGCATAAATATATAAATCATACACATAAAATAACAATGTTTCACTAACATTACCTAGTCAAGGTTTTCAAATAGTTATTGATCTCTAAGATCAGTCAATTTCATACACACTACTTGATTAGATTACCTTTATTTGACATTGTGATGCTAGTAAGATAGTGAAGTCCATCTCACTACTTACTCAGTAACAACAATGTAAGACTTCGTTAACATATATATAACCAACATATTCATACAAATTACTTCCTACTAGCAATCACAAAATATGTTAAGTATGAAAATAATTAAGTGCATACATTTAGTCTGTCAAATGCATGAATGAATTTCCACTATATTATGTATTATATAATTAACAAGAAAATAAGTACAGATTATACCAATAAGGCATAACATATATATTAGGTTGCATATTATAATTTTTGTAAGTAGACACAATACAATACTTTTTATTAGTTATCATAAAACATGCTAAACATAGAAACAACTAAAATTTATACATTTAATCCATCAAATATATAAGTGAATCTAGACATAGCAATTATAGTTTGTACCACTCGGGTATAACATATATTTAAACTGTAGCTTTCATACATAATACACTCTATGACATTGCATAATATCATAGTCCATTATTCATGAGTACAACTACTCAATTACAAACAACCACTCTTATAATTCAAGAATCAAATATCTCATAATCTTAAATAATAAGCAAGCAAATATAGTTTATATCAATCAAAAGATCCATAACTTATAAACGTACATCATGATGCACTAATATGTTTTATATATGTATAAACACTTGTACATATTCATATACTCATAATATGTATTGTACACTTGTTTTCCATATTGAATACGTATATACCAATAGTCAGTCAAAATATTTTTATGTTCTAGGAGATGGTATTCATATGGATATGGTTTTCAGTCCCTCGAAAACTGTGACTTATTTTAACCATCCATTTAGTTATAAGTTTAGGCATATGATCAATACACCTATATATGTAATATTTTCATATGGTTACTTAAGTCCATGTATAAATATGTTTCTTACATACGAATAATTTTAAAACTTAATATGAACCATATATAAGCACACAAACGATATATAAATACTATATCAACAATTAATTATATTTCTAAAATAAGAACTCCATATGATTTAACAATCATCATACTTCCTTGTTCATAAAATATATTGACAATCTTTATAAGACAAGGGATTCAACAATGTAATACTCTTTCATGGTTTTTATCCCAAACTAATATATTTTTATCTTGATATATTCACAATGTATATATCATAAGTTCTCAACACAACATAGTCTTTTGTATTATGGTTTGTATATAAGTGTTCGGTAATATACGAATTGCTCTTATATGATACACAAAAATTTCATTAAGTATGCAAATATAAAAATTACTAAATTTGTGACATAATACTAGTCTAAATCTATGATTATAGGTACATATTCCAATATAACTATATATGTATATGCATTTATATACATATCATACACAAGTTTACAATGGAACAATATACAATACACAAACCTATAATTCTTAATAAGTATTTATGGTCTATGCTATGATATACTAATAATTTACAATATACATAGTATGTAAATATACTAACCAATAATATAACAATCATGACATAAATTGTCATATAAACATTGGATCACTATTTAATTTTACACTGAGAGTTACATTGTCTAGCAATACAAGTATACTTTTGAAAGAAGAGTTTATATTCAACATATCAAGTTAAGAGTATACAGTCCATATAGTATTTAATGTATCTCTTGTTTCAAATGAACTCGTACATATATATAGTCAAATTGGGGTATAATTACACACATTACCTAATCCACTGATGATTCAATATTGTCCATCATGATCCGTACATACAATTTACTTAGTTCGCTATAATTTATTTCCCAATTGTCTTTTTATTCAATATAAGAATTATATTAAACTCAATTCGCTTTATATCTAAATATAAGCAGATACAAGATAATAAGATATGTATGAATATATATATCACGATATGAATTGTTGGTTTTATGATTTGTTATATGTAAATACATGTTAATGGCTCGTTATACCTCTAAAGCAGAGTGCTACATTAATACAGTTACAATTCGGTGTATGATCAATAAATTGTTGACTTTATGTGGTTAAGGTTCACTGTACCTTATACCAGTTACCATGACTGATGGTATATAAATTGATCTTTGCTAAAGAGTTTGTACTTTTAGTGATGATATATAACTTAGGCATTATAATATTAATCAATTAATGAGTACTCGATCAAATTGCTAAGCTCTATTCTCAACAATAAAATAAGGCTCTATTCCATGCTCTATTCTACTCTATGATTAAAAAGAGTTTATTCTCAACAAAAAAATTATAAGCTAATATGAACTTGTGGAATATCCCAAATTTTCCCTTTTATAGGTCGTCGCATATTAATATGATCCCCTGCATATTTAATATGAATCACTGCATATTTCTTTTAATAAATTAATACCTTTTTATAAGTCACTACAATCAATTTGAAGTTGATTCAAATCAATTGTTTCATATCAATTATTAAGTCGTTTCATATCAAGTATTAAGTCGCTGCATATCAACTATTAAGTCATTGCATGTTTATACGCAGATCATTGTTTTGAAAAATAAATGACATACTGCTTATATATTCCTACGCTTATGACTTTGATCACAATATGGTGATGGAATAATATAGGATCGATTTTATTGCAGTTATATATATATATATATATATATATATATATCTCATAGTTTTGCACATATGAGATATACTACTGTGTAAATCATTGAAAATATGTAACTTTCTTGCTGGACAATCAATCTTATATTTTAGTCACTTCAAGTTATTAGCGATTGATTATAATACAAATCATTGTAATTTACACACACACACACACACACATAGGTCATTGCATTTTATCTTTTAGGATCTCATAGATGATTGTAAATATTTATTTTATTTGTAAATGTGGATCATTGAAATTGTTGTATATCCCAATTAAATTTACAACACATATAGTATTCTTAAATTGCTAAATACACATAATATTCTTAATCGATATATACATATTAGTATACATAAATCACTTAATTATAACTTAATCATTGAAGTTGTATAAATCATAGTCGAATATGTATCCTTAAATGATATTTAACAGATTTGCTATTATTAAAAAAAAAAAAATTTTTAAATTCATATTTTAGATAATTAATTCATTGTTTAAAAATTAACGTTATATATAACTCAATTACATAGAGTGCCTAGCATGACTCAGTGTATAACACAAATCGTTGTACATATAAATCTTTCACTAATTACTAGATCACTGCAATAACCAAAATGAATACATAATAAATTTTCTTCTTTTCTCCTCTCTTCACTTCCACATTCCAACTTCCTCTTTTTTTAATTTCACTCTCTTTTCTCTTTATGCCCTTTTCAATGAGTATCTGCTTTCTTTCTTTTTTTTTTAAAAGTGAACAGATTTTTTTAAAACTTGTTTTTCTTTATTTTTTTAATTATTTCCAATTTACTTTTTGGTCTATTTTAAATACAATTGTTTATTTTTATTTTAATCAAATTGTTTTATGTGTTTTATTTTTCTTATGGGAATTTATTTTCAACCACAAAAATCAAAGCAATTATTTTATCTATTCATTCCTTTTTTTCTATATATCTTTGTTTATACATTAATTAAAATGTATTTATTGATTAATAATAATATGATTTAATATTAACAAGTAATTAATATTTTTTAATCGAAAAATGGTATTACCTTCGTTATTAATCCAATTCGAACTTATAACAATTACAACACAAATCTTATAAAATCAACTCTGCATAAACTAAAACACATAATCAGCAAAATACAAAAACATTTATATAAATACAAACATAAAAAATGTACTAATGCTAACCATGCATAAGTAATTCTAAATGCAACTAATCACAGAAACATACTAACATTTACAATTCTACTATGCATTTATTATGTATTAACTAATGGGTGTGTGCATGGTTCTAGATGTTCTTTTGTCGTCCCCTAACAACTTCATCTACGTCACCTTCATTGATGATGCTCTGCCTCCATCATGTTTTAAGGGATGAATCTCCTCTACGTCCAACTCGTGATAAACAAGTAGTTAGTCCATAACATCATGACATGTATATCATAAAATAATGTTGAAATAACAAAATAACATGATCACAATATACAAAATATACATTACAACAAACTCATAATAATGAAATCATGAAATCTAAGAAACATACAACTACCTTATAACAACATATGATTTACAGCTTAGCTAGTAATAACCAAATCAATTTATTAACTATAAAAAATCCATGGATAATCAAATAATTTAACTTAGCGAGGAATCAAGATGTAACAAATTATTATTTAGCTCTTCGATAATTCCCTCATAGGCTGTGAGTTCAATTGTTAGCAAAGAGTTGAATGGGTTGAACTAATTTAATCTAATCGCTTTAAACATCAATTTTCTATTACTTTTAATTTTCTCAATATTTTGAAGAATTAAAAACTTAAGATTTATAACTTGCATAGTTTCCCAATTATTTACAAATAGATTTCTAGATAAAGTGAAGAATATTAATTTGTATTGATTTTTATGATCACACTATGTGATATGGTATCAAAGATATATAATTAAATATTTATCACATTTTTTTTGAGAAATGTATTTTGTTTTAAATTGTACATTGTTTGTGTATTCCTAGTTATGATTTTTTTTTGGTTGAGGCTTGAGCAAATTGAATTTAATGCAACGCTAAAGCTCACCAATATCCATATCAAGAATCTATGTACTTTCAAAAGGTTTAAGGCTTTCACAAGCAATATGTGGATTTGGTTAATAGAGTAATGGAATAAGAGTTCAATTCTATTTCTGAGCCAGTATATCTTTAAATTAATTTTTTAAATATTTAAATTTTATTGTAAGTTGATTCTAATTATATATAAATATATATTTGAAATATTTTACATAAATGTATTTATTTATGAATTTAATGTATATTTTTGTAACTTATGATTATTGGTACACTATAAAGAACTAAATTTGATATTGGTATGATCATATTTATATTTAAAATTATAATAAATATATACGACATCATTTGAAAGACAATGTTAAATAAATATCCATTGATATTAATTTTAATAAATTCTAAAACTTTGAAAAGAATGTAGTATTGGAAAAAATAAACATAATAAAATGTAAACTGGTGGAAAATCAAAGTTCAACATGTAAGGCGGGTTTGTTCAACTGTAATAATTCAGGTAAACAATGTTACATGCATTGCCCCTTCACCTTGTACAGTTGGTAAATATAAATTGCGATGTCAACAAACAACCAAATCAATGAGACCAAATTTCCATGTCATCATCTCAAATAAAATTTTAATTTTAATTTTAAGTTTTTCCTTCTCCATACGTGCTTGAAACAACATAAGTCACTTAAGACTTGCACAATTTTCAAAACAACTTATATATTTTTAATTATATTATCGAATAAATAATTTTAAATAAAATAAATTGTTTCACATGCACAAAAGGAGGGCCAGATTCATTTAACGTAATTTGAAATTCATGTAGAAGCGCGCTTTTTGAAGTTGAATGTAGAGCTTGCTTTATTAAACATTAAAAACTGCTCATACATAACACGTGTGATCGTAGGCTAGATATCCTTAACAGCTGTCAGGTGAGTGATTATAAATGCCACAACAGTGACAGGTGTTGTGTAAGAAGTTCATGCCTTCAATCCACCGAGTTACGCTTTGTAAGATGATATTCCTAGGGTTTTGAAACTTCAAAGAAAATTAATTAATTACAACTAATAGTTGTAATTACGACAAAAATCCATGACCGGGAAAATGGAATCATTATGTGAATCTTCATCTCATACCAGACTCTCCCTTCGCTTTGATTAGCTCACAAAGGATCTCTCTTGGTAGCTCAAATGCTTTATTAAGGTTAATCTTTTCTGTCATAGCTAATATTACGAAGTTGAAGACTCACATCTTAATGTTTTTCCTCAATTAAAAATACTTTCTATATAAATATATGTCCTTGAAAAAATCTCAACAAATTTAAACTCCCTCTAAGTTCATTCTAACTATATAAATATATATTTCTGAAATATTTTACACAAAAAAATTAAGTTCTCGATTTTTTATTCTACAATTTTATTTTAAAATGATGTTAATATTTTCTGTCTTTTAAGCTACACACCATTTGCGATGAGTGTTTTAATTGGATTTAAACTCCTTTATAAAATTTAGGAGTTTACATTGTAATATTAAGCATTTTATGTTTGTAGTCATGAATATAACCAAATCAAAGCGGACTTAATTGAATTCATAATATTGGTGTGAAAATTTACAATAAATAGTAAAAACATATTAGTGTAGTCACTTAAATTTGGTTACGAACATTTGATAATATTAATTTTAACCCCATTTCATTTCAATTGTCTTGAACATTTAATCTGAACTTATTTCACCACCTCAGTGTATTATATACATCTATGTGGACATGTTTATTTTCTAAATTGTTAGATCTATCATCTACAAGAATGTTGTAATGATTACAAATCCCTCTAAATATTTGTATGGGTTGATCCAAAACCAAAACTCATACATTTCCCTAGATGACAAAAACACCCATTATGGAACAATAATGGTAGAGATTTTTGTCCTCTATGGGACATTTCTTTCCTTAATATTTTTACAGTCATTTTTCAAATGTGAACTCTCTCTTGCATTGTGATCTATGTTTTTAAGATTTTTAGCGTGAGGTTTTCCTATTTGAAATGATATAAAGGCACATTCAAGTCACATATTCTACCACTTGTCAATTTCAATACAAAGACATACTTTCATTACTGCATAATGAGCAAAGCTTCTCTATTCTTCCCAATTTTGATTCTAATCACTTCAAGCAATCCTCAACCAAATCCAAACCCCGTTTTATCCAAGCTAAAAAAAAACAAGATCAAGTATTCAAGCCAACTCTCTATATATTCATATAGTCAAAAGAAAATAATTGCACAAAGCATTATAAGTGGGAGAACTACGTATGCTTGAATTCTCTCTTTGAAGTATTGGATATGTAAGCAATGCTCAATCATCACAAGGTTGATTGGAGTCATCTTAATGCATTACATACCCCTTTTTTCTATTTATAGATTTTCAATCATTGCAAGCCCTTTTAGGGTTTCAACTTTTGAGAAGTCATTTTCAGGGCTTCTGTACACATCCATAGGTCAAATCTCCACACCCAAACCTAATTTAAGCTATTACAAATGAACGTGACACGAGTTCTCAATTTTCAACAAATGACAAGATCAACCAATTTAGGATATATTGTTAGTGAATCCTGTCCCAAGTTGGACAATCCTACCTTTCACCGATTTTAGTTTCAACTTCTGGGTACTTTAGATTCAGTCCCTATTTATCAAGTTTAACCTTCTGCTAGCTTCACACAATAAGATCTCAAACAAAAACATCCAAGTTTTTCATTTTATTCATAGTTAGCCTCCTTTTTTTATTACACTTTGCCAAATTTAGTCTTTTCCTTTCATTCTACGTGTTTCAATTATATTGTATTCAATTTATCTGCATTAGGGTTAATTCACCTATTAATTTAAATTATGATAAAATAATCAGCTGGAACATCTTTATGGTGTATAATTATTCACTACCAACATGGCTTCTTCCATTTGTTAGCCAACTGCTAGCTAAGTGGTTTCTTTACCTTCATGTTGTTTAAATCTAGACCATTCATCTTAAATACATGTGTTAGCATTACAACGAATGTAAGTACAATAAATAATGAGCTTCAAGTGGGGATCATGACAAGGAAATACATTTGGGGTAATTAAAATTTAAATGGCATTTTAGAAGTATGGATGATTTTTAAAAAAATTTAAATAAAATGCCATTCAAATATAAAGGGCAATAGAATATTTGTTTTGATAATAAAAAACCAAATATAATTTAATCAAACCCTTTAAGAGTCTCTTGTCCAAGTATTAAATATTGACAATTATAGGTTTTCATGTAAAAAATGTGTTGTATATTTTTCATGTTTTTGGGGTACCCGTAGTTTTGGTACTCATGGTATTGGTACTTATGATTTTGGTACCCATGTTTTTGTTACCTATATAGTTTAGGTACCCATGGTTTATGTTATAGGTACAATCACTGAGGGTGGGGGCAGAGGGCACTGGGCGAGGAGTGAATCAGTGATTCAAGATATTTCAAAACTTCAATCTAAATTCTTTAAACCCTTAGTCATACACCATAAGCAATCAAGAAGCAAATAACCCACTCATAACAATGAACATGAAAGATAAACAAGATAACACAAGATCTATGTGGGAAACCCTCTTGGGGGAGAAGCCCGTTATCAAGCCTGCAAACACATGGACTACATGTCTTATAATATGATTACTAACATGAGACTTTATTGAAGCATCAACTTCACAAGGAGCACCAACCCCTAAAGATGACAAGCACCAACTTGCCTAAGATGTTGAGCACCAACACAACATCTATGAAATGAACAACTCCAAAACTTTGATTGTTTCTCAATATAATGGAGAAACCCTAAAAAACAACCTTATTCAATCCTCTTCACTCATTCAAACCTTCACACACAAGAAAAGTATCCAAAACCACATTTTAGATCAATATACACACCTTCACTTGTTCTCATGCATCAAACCTATAAATTCAACATTAGAATTATGACCACAAGGTCATATATGAAATCCACACTCTGATATGCCTCTTAAGACATCAAATTTAATCTCACAACATTCACAAATATTTTTTTGATGTACACACTTGCTCAACATCTCAAACAACCCAAATATACCTTGTACTTATACCACTTTCTTGGTCTAACCCATCTTAGCTGATCAAGATGCTTACCATACTTGTCTTAAAATTTAAATAGAACTCCACATATTTTACATGGGTGAAACACTCCACTCCATAGGTTTTCCATAGTCCTTAAGACTCAAATCTTCCATTAGGCCTTAATGAGACCCAAAATAATTAGGCCTTCACATCCACACATTACTCTTGTAACCGCTTGGACCACCTTCAGCTTCCACTAATGCTTAGAACATATCAAACCTATCTCCAATATACTCTTGATAACTCCCTCATGGATCTATGCCACCTGGAACATCAACTTAACACTTGAACCTACCAATTATGTCTCCTCACTCTTTAGGCCTTCAAACATAGAAAACATAGTCTCAAACTTCTGAAGCAAAAACTCAAATATTTCACATAGCCATATTATTAGATCACATGGATGAACCATTTATGTCCTCTATTACACTTCCATGTTTTTTAGACACTTCAACACAAGCTATAAGCACTAAAAACAACTCTCTCAAAATGACCACTCGGGTTGGTCACACAGTCAAAATACAATTATACTATTTTGACTCTTCATATCTGATCATGATCATATCATGACTTCCAATAATTTATCATAAGCCTTAGAGACTTATGGAACATCTCCATACTTATTTTCTTCTTTAATTCTTCTCATAACTCTTCCAACTCATTCTTGCAACATGTTGTCTCAATTTTCCAGTGCATTCAACAAACACGGTCAACTTATAAGCCTTTGTTCATATTGAATATGGATTGGTCAAAACTAAAAAATCCATACACATTTTCCTCATGGATTATAAAATAATTTTCAATACATATTTCATCTTGAAACATCAAAATACTATCAAGAACTCTTTATTATCCTTCTCGAGTCACCTGCAGAACATGGTCAAATACATAGTCAACTTTGGAGCTTAATGTTGATAACTTTAAAAACATTCAAATATTATAATAAAATTTAATGGATGCACCTTGAAGTCCTTTAAAAATATTATTTTTAATTCATCATCAAATTCTACATATATCAAAAGTTATGACTCAAACACTATAGACTATTTTTTCCTTTATTAATTTGAATATTCAAATTCCAACGGTCACTATGTAAATACTAAACATCAGACACTTTGTCATCATCTCATGTTCCTTGGTAACTTTTAAAAAATACAAATCATTGATTACCTCATAATTATCCTAACTTTAACCTACAATTTCTCATAATTGATCTTAGATTTGTGCTTCCACGATCATGCCACTTAGCAACTATGCATACCTTCTGTGCACCCTGCACCATTTAGTCAATGTGCTTATGCCACTTGGTAGTTTCGTATGATTTTTGAGCATCTTTTGACTTATTTACTTAACACATGTTTTTGATCTCTAACTACATGATCATATGCTCACATTTATCTCTATTTAGCAGGCTTCACACTTGTTGTAGATCATCATCTAATTAAACACTCACCATTAGATCTATCTTGACTATTTGACCCCATACTTCAACGTAGTTAAACTTGATGGTTTCTGGTCCATCAAAATCTTGTAAAACAAATTTGAATGCTTATATCTTGAAATAGAAAACACTTCAAGACTCTAAATATTTAGGGTACGTTCATGTCACTATAGAAAACATCTCTATAAAAAACTTTGACCAATATTGACTTTATGATTCCCTGCATAAAATGCACAAACTTATTGGATCATTCATATCTGCATGACATAAAGTGATGATTTGGCTTCTCTTAAGCTATAATATACATGTTCCTCTTGTTAAGGTGTGGAGCTAAAAGCTTCACCAAGGAGCATACTTTATTAGTTTCGAGTTTACACAGTCACCGACATCGGTCAGGAGCGACCGACGTCGGTCAGGAGCAGTTGGAGAAACGTCGGCGTCGATAGAGGATCGGCCGACGATGGTCATAGGCAAGCAACAGGAACTGACGTCGGTTACCTGTGTGTCCAGAATGCTATTTTCGAGGACAGAAGCGAGTGTTTGCATGATGAGTTTGAGTTGTAGTCTTAAGCTCGCGTCTCTATTATTAGAAATATTATTTTTAGAGCCCTTGTTCAAGTGGCTTAACTGTTTGTTGTAAGTGCATGCTCAAGTTTCCTCATTCTCTATGTAGGAAGCTTAGTGTGTTGAATTGTATGAGTAGAACATTGTGAATGTTTGAAGGACAGTACAGAGTTGTATCAATCCAGGTTGTTGGAGTTGATTGTACTTGAGAGAGAGAGCTCTTGAGGAATAGAGATCTAGAGAGAGATCTTGTGCATCTGAGAGAGGTGTGGAAGAAAGAAGTTTCTTCAATTGTATTCCTTTTGTAAAGAGTTTTAATACAAGTTTTCAGGGTGTTTTCTTGTATCTCTTGTTCTGTGCTATTTATCATTCTAGTTACTTATCTATCTGATTTATTTTCGCATTTATTGCTTTCACATGGCAAGAACTATCAACATTAGAGAATGCAGATAGAGGACTATCTATATCAGAAATATCTTTACTTACCGTTAGGTGGGATTGCAAAGAAGCCCAAGGACATGGAGGATGAAGAATGGGAAGTTCTTGACAGAAAGGCTCTGGGGTCTATAAGACTGAGTCTAGCATCCACTGTGATATCTAATTTATCACAGGCAAAAATAACGGTAGAGTTAATGACTACGTTAGCAAATTTGTATGAAAAACCCTCAGCTTCTAATAAGGTATATCTTATGAAGCAGTTATTTAATTTGCATATGCAAGAAGGTGGATCTGTATCTAATCACCTGAATGATTTCCATGGAATTGTTAATCAATTAAGTTCAGTCAATATTGTATTTGATGATGAAATAAAAGCTCTTTTAATATTATGTTCTTTGCCTGAAAGCTGGCATGGCTTGGTAATGGCAGTTTCTAATACTGCATCTGCTTCGAATATTTTAAAAGTAGAGGATGTTGTTAGTGTTATCTTGCATGAGGAAATTCACAGGAAAAGCACAGAGGAAACATCAAGAAATGCTTTAAATCTCGAGAGCAGGGGAAGGCAAAAAGAGAAGAGCAAGAGGAAATCAAGATCTAAGTCTAAGGGGAGAGGTAGATCCAAATCCAGAAATGGCAGAAGGCCACAATGCTGGAATTGTGGAAAGATGGGGCACATAAGTAGAGATTGTTGGTCAAAGCCTAAGGAGGACAATCAACACGAAGGAAAGGAAGAGGCAAAGGTTGCAGGTATTGCACAAGATGCTTTAATTTTCTCTTTGCATAATAATAAAGAATCTTGGGTATTAGATTCTGGTGCATCTTTCCATGCTACCCCTAACAGAGAATATTTCAGTGACTATATCCATGGAGATTTTGGAATAGTGTACTTAGGGGATGATGAGCCTTGTAAGATTATTGGCAAAGGTAAAGTGCAGCTGAAGATGCAGAATGGCAACACATGAGTGTTGAGAGATGTGATGCATGTTCCTAGCTTGAAGAGAAATTTGGTTTCTGCAGGAAAGTTAGGGGATGAGGGTTGTACAGTAACTCTCACAGCAGAATCTTGGAAGGTGACCAAGGGTGCACTTGTTATGGCCAGAGGTAAGAGAGAAGGTACTCTCTATTTGTGTAATTGTGTTACTAACAAATCTCCTTCTGTATTATCTACTTCAGATGTGGATGCTAAATTGTGGCACTCAAGGCTTGGCCACATGAGTGAGAAGGGGATGTCAATTCTTAAGTCCAAAGGTAAGCTTTCAGATTTGAAAAGTATGGATCTAGAATTTTGTGAGCATTGTGTATTTGGAAAATAGAAAAGGGTTAGTTTTCTCAAGACTGGGTCTACTAAGAAAAGGCATAAGTTGCAGCTTGTTCACACAGACGTGTGGGGACCGGCTCAGGTAGCCTCTATTGGAGGATCACAGTACTATGTTACGTTCATAGATGATGCTACAAGAAAGGTATGGATCTACTGTATTAATAAGAAATCTAATGTTTTTGAGACTTCTAAGATTTGGAAAGCTATGGTTGAGAATGAAACAGGCATAAGATTGAAGTGCTTGAGATCTGACAATGGCGGTGAGTTCTGCAGTCTTAAGTTCAACTAGTATTGTTATACACATGGAATCCGTAGGCAAAGGATGGTTCTAAAGACACCTCAGCAGAATGGTATTGCTGAAAGGATGAACAGAGCAATCATGGAGCATGCAAGATGTATGAGATTGCATGCTGGGTTGCCCTTAGAGTTTTGGGCAAAAGCTGTTGACACCGCAGTGTACCTGATTAACAGAGGACCCTCTACAGCTCTAGATGGTGGAATTCCAGAAGAGCCATGGACAGGTAAAAAGGTAGATCTCTCATATCTCAAAGTTTTTGGTTGTGAAGTCTTTGTGCACATAGATAAGGAAAATAGAAAGAAGCTTGATGCTAAGTCTATGAGGTGCACGTTTATTGGCTATGGCTCAGATGATTTTGGTTTCAGATTTTGGAATCTAGGAACTAACAAGGTAATTAGGAGCCGTGATGTTGTTTTCAATGAAAAAGTGATGTACAGTGATCAGATGAGGAAGTTGAATCAATATGGGCAGAGCAATGGTGAATTGGACGAAGTGATGGTCTAAAATGAGCTTGCGAGAAAAAGGAATAATCACTTGCAGGAAAACACAGAGACCGACGTCGGTAGGTTAGGAACCGGCGTCGGCAGTACAGAAACTGATGTCGATCATACAGAGACCGACGTCGGCAGAACAGGCACCGGCATCGGCCAGGAAGAACCGGCGTCGGCCAGTAACAGGTCTACAAGTGGCCGAGGTCGGTCACTGTCAAAGAATTTGGGTGGACAGCGTGTTGAGAACGAGTCTAAGACACCCATCAGGAGGTTAGAAAGGGTAAGTAAGCCTCCAATTAGATATTCTCCTTCTTTATACTATTTATTGCTAACTGATGGTGGAGAAGTAGAGAGTTTTGAAGAAGCATTACAGGTGGAGTCCAAGAGTCAATGGGAGCGTGGCATGGTTGAGGAGATGGAGTCCTTGAGAGAGAACCAAACATGGGATTTGGTTGAGTTGCTAGCTGGTAAGAGAACACTGAAGAACAGATGGACATACAGGTTGAAGGAAGGTGAGAATGGATAGATGAGATATAAGGCCAGATTGGTAGTGAAAGGATTTGCACAAAAGCTAGGTATTGATTTTGGTGAGATTTTTTCTCCTGTTGTTAAAATGACTTCTATACGGGTTGTATTGTCTTTGGTTGCTTTTGAGGATTTGCATCTTGAGCAACTAGATGTTAAGACAACGTTTCTTCATGGAGATTTGGATGAGAAAATATACATGGAACAGCTAGAAGGATTTGAGGTCAAGGGTAAGGAGAAGTTGGTGTGCAGGTTGAAGAAAAGCTTGTATGGCCTCAAGCAAGCTCCTAGACAGTGGTATTTAAAATTTGACAGGTTTATGACTGAGCATGGCTACAGTAGGTGTCAATCTGACCATTATGTATATTTCAAGACATTTGATAACGGTAGATATATTATTCTATTGTTGTATGTAGATGATATGCTGGTTGCAGGATCACACATGCAGGATATCTCTGAGCTTAAGATGAAATTAGCTCAAACGTTTGCTATGAAGGATTTGGGAGCAGCAAAGAAAATCCTTGGCATGAGCATTAAGAGAGACAGGAAAAATCACAGGTTGATATTGTCTCAAGAAGATTATGTGGACAAGGTGTTGAAACGGTTCGATATGCAAGATGCTAAACCGGTAAGCACACCTTTGGCTGGACATTTTAAGATGAGTAAAGAACAATGTCCTAATTCACATGATGAGGTAGAGTACATGAGTAAGGTTCCATATTCTTCCATAGTAGGGAGTTTGATGTATGCAATGGTGTGTACTAGACCAGATATTGCCCAAGCAGTGGGAGTTGTAAGTAAGTATATGGCCAATCCAGGGAAGGAACATTGGAAAGCAGTTCAGTGGATCCTTAGATATCTGAGAGGAACTAGCAGTAGGCACTTGTGCTATTTATCATTCTAGTTACTTATCTATCTGATTTATTTCTGCGTTTATTGCTTTCACAAGTGTAATCATTATTGGTTGATCCCCAACAAGTGCTATGGAGGTTCAGATACTTCTCTACATGGTTATGTAGATTCAGATATGGTAGGTGATTTGGATGGCAGGAGGAGCACCATAGGTTATGTTTTTACTGTAGGTGGAATGGCGGTTAGCTGGATATCTAAGTTGCAGAATGTTGGGGGATCAAACCAACAATAGATTACAATTGTGACAGCAATAAATGCAGAATTAAATCAGATTGACAAGTAATAAGAATGATAATAGCAAGAACAAGAGTTACAAGAAAACACCCTGAAAACTTGTATTAACAAACTCAAAAGGAATACAATTGAAGAAAGCTTCTTTCTTCCACACCTCTCCTAGATGTATAGATCTCTCAATAGATCTCTATTCCTCAAGAGCTATCTCTCTCAAGAACAATCAACTCCAACAAGCCTGGATTGATTCAATTCTGTACTGTTCTTCACACACAATGAATTCTTCTACAATTCAACTACAAAGCTAGGAAGATCTAATTCTTCATATAGAATTAGGAGACTTGAGCATGTACTTCCAACAAACAGTTAAACCACTTAAACAAGGGCTCTAAAAATAGTAATGCTAATAATAGAGATGCAAGCTTGAGTCCACAACTCAAACTTATCATGCAAACACTCGCTTCTGTCCACGAAAATAGCTTTCTGGACACGCAGGTAACCGACGTCGATTCCTGCTGCTTGTCTGTGACCACCGTCGGCCGATTCTCTGCCGATGTTGGCATCTCTGCAACTGCCTGTGACCGACGTCGGTCGCTCCTGACCGACGCCGGTGTCTGTGTAGACCCGAACCTGATAATGAATGCTCCTTGGTGAAGTTTTTAGCTCCACACCCTAACAATCTCCCACTTGGAGATAAACAGCTGCACCAGTACCTGTACAGCAACATCTTCTAGCTCCACCATCTTCAACTCAATCATGAATACCAATAGAAGTTAAATGAAGATTCAACTTCTCCTTTGTAACCGTCTTTGTTAGCATATCAGCAGGATTCCTATCTGTATGGATCTTCTCCAGCTTCAACTCACCATCTTCCAATACCTGTCGTATGAAGTGATACCTTAGCTGTATGTGCTTTGTTCTTGAATAAAAGGCTGAATTCTTAGCCAAATGGATTGCACTCTGACTGTCACTATACAATCTGCAACTCTCATGCTCCCTACCAAGCTCATCCATGAACCGTGTCATCCATATCATCTCCTTGCTAGCTTCTGTGGCTGCAATATACTCTGCTTCTGTAGTTGACAAGGCAACAACCTTCTGCAACTTAGATATCCAGCTAACTGCCATTCCACCTACAGTAAATACATAACCTGTAGTGCTCCTCCTGCCATCCAAATCACCTGCCATATCTGAATCTACATAGCCATGTAGAGAAGTATCTGAACCTCCATAGCACAAGTGCCTACTGCTGGTTCCTCTCAGATATCTAAGGATCCACTGAACTGCTTTCCAATGTTCCTTACCTGGATTGGCCATATACTTACTTACAACTCCCACTGCTTGGGCAATATCCGGTCTAGTACACACCATTGCATACATCAAACTCCCTACTGCAGAAGAATATGGAACCTTACTCATGTACTCTACCTCATCATATGAATTAGGACATTGTTCTTTACTCAACTTAAAATGTCCAACCAAAGGTGTGCTTACAGGTTTAGCATCCTGCATATTGAACCATTTCAACACCTTGTCCACATAATCTTCTTGAGACAATATCAACCTGTGATTTTTCCTATCTCTCTTAATGCTCATGCCAAGGATTTTCCAATAGAATAATATATCTACCATTATCAAATCTCTTGAAATATACACAATGGTCTGATTGACACCTATTGTAGCTGTGCTCAGTCATAAACCTGTCAAATTTTAAGTACCATTGCCTAGGAGCTTGCTTGAGGCCATACAAGCTTTTCTTCAACCTGCACACAAACTTCTCCTTACCCTTGACCTCGAATCCTTCTGGTTGTTCCATATATATTTCCTCATCCAAATCTCCATGAAGAAATGTTGTTTTAACATCTAGCTGCTCAAGATGCAAATCCTCAAAAGCAACCAAAGACAATACAACCCTTATTGAAGTCATTTTAACAACAGGAGAAAAAATCTCACCAAAGTCAATACCTGGCTTTTGTGCAAATCCTTTTACCACTAATCTGGCCTTGTATCGCATCTGTCCATTCTCACCTTCCTTCAACCTGTAGCTCCATCTGTTCTTAAGTGTTCTCTTACCAGCTGGCAATTCAACCAAATCCCATGTTTGGTTTTCTCTTAAGGACTCCAACTCCTCAACCATGCCACGCTCCCACTCACTCTTGGACTCCACCTGTATTGCTTCTTCAAAACTCTTTGGTTCTCCACCATCGGTTAGCAATAAATAAAATAAAAAAAGAGAATATCTAATTGGAGGCTTACTCACCCTTTCTGACCTCCTGATGGGTGTCTGAGACTCGTCCACAACACGCTGTCCACCCAAATTCTCTGACAGTGACCGGCCTCGGTCACCTGAAGACCTGTTACTGGCCGACGTCGGTTCTTCCTAACCGACCTCGGTACCTGTACGGCCGACGTCGGTCTCTTTATGGCCGACGCCGGTTTCTGTCTTGCCGACGCCGGTTCCTAACCTGCCGACGTCGGTCTCTGTGTTTTCCTGTAAGTGATTATTTCTTTTTCCCGCGAGCTCATCTTGGACTTTTACCTCATCCAATTCACCATTGCTCTGCTCAAATTGATTCAACTTCCTTGGCTGATCACAATACATCACTCTTTCGTTGAAAACAACATCACGGCTCCTGATTACCTTGTTAGTATCTAGATTCCACAATCTGTAACCAAAATCATCTGAGCCATAGCCAATAAATGTGCATCTCATAGACTTAGCATCAAGCTTCTTTCTATTTTCCTTATCTATATGCACAAAGGCTTCACAACCAAAAACTTTGAGATATGAGAGATCAACCTTTTTACCTGTCCATGCCTCTTCTGGAATACCACCATCCAGAGCTGTAGAGGGTCCTCTGTTAATCAGGTACACTGCAGTGTCAACAGCTTGTGCCCAAAACTGTAAGGGCAAATCGGCATGCAATCTCATACATCTTGCACGTTCCATTATTGTCCTGTTCATCCTTTCAGCAATACCATTCTGCTGAGGTGTCCTTGGAACCGTCCTTTGCCTACGGATTCCATGCATGTAACAATAATCTCTGAACTTATGACTGCAGAACTCACCGCCATTGTCTGATCTCAGGCACTTTAATCTTTTACCTGTTTCATTCTCAACCATAGCTTTCCAAACTTTAAAAGTATCAAATACATCAGATTTCTTTCTAATACAATAGATCCATACCTTCTTTGTGGCATCATCTATGAAAGATACATAGTACTGTGATCCTCCAATGGAAGCAACCTGAGCCGGTCCCCACACGTCTGTGTGAACAAGCTCCAACTTGTGCCTCTTCTTAGAAGACCCAGTTTTGAGAAAACTAACCCTTTTCTATTTTCCAAATACACAGTGCTCACAAAACTCTAGATCTATGCCTTTTAAATCTGAAAGCATACCTTTAGATTTAAGAATTGACATCCCCTTCTCACTCATGTGGCCAAGCCTTGAGTGCCACAATTTAGCATCCACATCTGAAGTAGATAATACAGAAGGAGATTTGTTAGTAATACAGTTACACAAATAGAGAGTACCTTCTCTCTTACCTCTGGCCATAACAAGTGCACCCTTGGTCACCTTCCAAGATTTTGCTATGAGAGTTACTGTACAACCCTCATCCCCTAACTTTCCTGCAGAAATCAAATTTCTCTTCAAGCTAAGAACATGCATCACATCTCTCAACACCCATGTGTTGCTATTCTGCATTTTCAGCTGCACTTTACCTTTGCCAATTATTTTACAGGGCTCATCATCCCCTAGATACACTATTCCAAAATCTCCATGGATATAGTCACTGAAATATTCCCTGTTAGGAGTAGCATGAAAAGATGCACCAGAATCTAATACCCAAGATTCTATATTATTATGTAGAGAGAAAATTAAAGCATCCTGTGCAATACCTGCAATCTTGGCTTCTTCCTTTCCTTCGTGCTGGTTGTCCTCATTGGGCTTTGACCAACAATCTCTGCTTATGTGCCCCATCTTTCCACAATTCCAGCATTGTGGCTTCCTGCCATTTCTGGATTTAGATTTGCCTTTCCCCTTTGATTTGGATCTTGCTCTGCCTTTCTTGCTCTTCTCTTTATGCCTTCCCCTGCTCTCAAAACTTAAAGCGTTCCCGGATGCCTCTTATGTGCTTTTCCTACCTATTTCCTCATTCAAGATAACACTAACAACATCCTCTACTTTTAAAATATTTGATGCAGATGCAGTATTACTTACTGCCATTACTAAGCCATGCCAGCTTTCAGGCAAAGAACATAATATTAAAAGAGCTTTTATCTCATCATCAAACACTATATTCACTGAACTTAATTGATTCACAATACCATTGAAATCATTCAGATGAGTAGAAACAGATCCACCTTCATTCATATGCAAATTAAATAACTGCTTCATAAGATATACCTTATTGGAAGCTGAGGGTTTTTCATACAAATTTGCTAACGTAGTCATCAACTCTACCGTAGACTTTGCCTGTGATAAATTGGATATCACAGTGGATGCTAGACTCAGTCTTATAGAACCCAGAGCCTTTCTGTCAAGAACTTCCCATTCTTCATCCTCCATGTCTTTGGGCTTCTTTGCAATACCTCCTAACGGTAAGTAGAGATCTTTCTGATACAGATAGTCCTCTATCTGCATTCTCCAGTGTTGGTAATTTTTGCCATTGAACTTTTCCATTCTCAATTTACTTTCATCTGCCATTGCTTCTCCCACTCAAACAGAAATCCCTACAGAAACTCCTGTGAGAACCTATAATCAATACACACTACACAGATCTGAACTACCTGTTAGTGAACCTGAACTTTGATACCGATTATCAAGCTCTGAACCTGTAACCAAGGCTCTGATACCACTTGTTGGGGGATCAAACCAACAATAGATTACAATTGTGACAGCAATAAATGTGGAATTAAATCAGATTGACAAGTAATTAGAATGATAATAGCAAGAACAAGAGATACAAGAAAACACCCTGAAAACTTGTATTAACAAACTCAAAAGGAATACAATTGAAGAAAGCTTCTTTCTTCCACACCTCTCCTAGATGTATAGATCTCTCAATAGATCTCTATTCCTCAAGAGCTATCTCTCTCAAGAACAATCAACTCCAACAAGCCTGGATTGATTCAATTCTGTACTGTTCTTCACACACAATGAATTCTTCTACAATTCAACTACAAAGCTAGGAAGATCTAATTCTTCATATAGAATTAAGAGACTTGAGCATGTACTTCCAACAAATAGTTAAACCACTTAAACAAGGGCTCTAAAAATAGTAATGCTAATAATAGAGACGCAAGCTTGAGTCCACAACTCGAACTTATCATGCAAACACTTGCTTCTGTCCATGGAAATAGTTTTCTGGACACGCAAGTAACCGACTTCAGTTCCTGCTGCTTGTCTGTGACCGCCATCGGCCGATTCTCTGCCGACGTCGGCGTCTCTGCAACTGCCTGTGACTGACGTCGGTCGCTCCTGACCGACGCCAGTGTCTGTGTAGACCCGAACCTGATAATGAATGCTCCTTGGTGAAGTTTTTAGCTCCACACCCTAACACAGAAGGTTGTTGCCTTGTCAACTACAGAAGCAGAGTATAATGCAGCCACAGAAGCTAGCAAAGAGATGATATGGATGACACGGTTCATGGAAGAGCTTGGAAGGGAGCATGGAAGTTGCAGATTGTATAGTGACAGTCAGAGTGCAATCCATTTGGCTAAGAATTCAGCCTTTCATTCAAGAACCAAGCACATACAACTAAGGTACCATTTCATACGACAGGTATTGGAAGATGGTGAGTTGAAGCTGGAGAAGATCCATACAGATAGGAATCATGCTGATATGTTAACCAAGCCGATTACAAAGGAGAAGTTGAATCTTCATTCAACTTCTGTTGGTCTTCATGATTGAGTTGAAGATGGAAGAGCTAGAAGATGTTGCTGTATAGGTACTGGTGCAGCTGTTTATCTCCAAGTGGGAGATTGTTAAGGTGTGGAGCTAAAAGCTTCACCAAGGAGCATACTTTATCAGTTTTGGGTTTACACAGTCACCGGCGTCGGTCAGGAGCGACCAACGTCGGTCAGGAGCAGTTGGAGAAACGCTGGCATTGGCAGAGGATCAGCCGACGACGGTCACAGGCAAGCAACAGGAACCGACGTCGATTACCTGTGTCCAGAATGCTATTTCTGAGGATAGAAGCGAGTGTTTGCATGATGAGTTTGAGTTGTAGTCTTAAGCTCACATCTCTATTATTAGCAATATTATTTTTAGAGCCCTTGTTCAAGTGGCTTAACTGTTTGTTGTAAGTGCATGCTCAAGTTTCCTCATTCTATATGTAGGAAAGATCTTCTTAGCTTAGTGTGTTGAATTGTATGAGTAGAACATTGTGAATGTTTGAAGGATAGTACAGAGTTGTATCAATCCAGGTTGTTGAAATTGATTGTACTTGAGAGAGAGAGCTCTTGAGGAATAGAGATCTAGTGAGAGATCTTGTGCATCTGAGAGAGGTGTGGAAGAAAGAAGTTTCTTCAATTGTATTCCTTTTGTAAAGAGTTTTAATACAAGTTTTCAGGGTGGTTTCTTGTATCTCTTGTTCTGTGCTATTTATCATTCTAGTTACTTATCTATCTGATTTATTTCCGCGTTTATTGCTTTCACAAGTGTAATCATTGTTGGTTGATCCCCAACACCTCTTTCCAAATGATCAAATGACACACTATAACCTCACCAAGACATATATGGATGCCTCACAACTTCTTCTTTGTCCTTACAGACTTGTACATATGTCATATATTCAATATCATCCATCAATTGCTTCACTAAGTCAAACAGTAAATAATCATGCAAGAAAACTAAAGCTCATTGAATCACACTTTGTCATTGTCATTCTAGCACATGACACCTCATCAAGATCTTTAGCCATCTTGGAGACATCATTGACACACCTCCAACAATATCCCCCTTTGTCATTGATGTCAAACACCAATACAAAGCTTATGATCAAACTCTATCTCTCTATTAAATTACTTTCTCCCCCTTTGACATAATGACAAAGTGGGATCAAATCTTGATCCTACAGACCTAAAAAAAAACCTCAATGACCGATAATAGGAAAGGACCACCTTTGAGAGATGATACATACTCCCCTTAATATTGTGCACACCTCTTCTTACCTTGATCTTCTTAAACATGCTCCATGACTACACTCTTCTTTGATCATACATAGCTTCTATGAAGACAAAACACACATGAACACCATAAACTGTATGAACTTACCTTGAAAACATTAAGGACTCCCCTTAAGTCACCTGAGCTTAAACATACTTTGAGCACCTTCAAACCATCTCCAACCATGAATAAACAATAGAATTGACTCCATAAATTCTCTCTCAGATTTAACTACACATTTTTGTGATCCTAGGACCTAACCATTTACAAATCTCACCCTTTGTTTATGCATGAGGATTCAATATATTGTCAAAACACATGATTTGGTTTGATCAAGTCATCATATCAACATGTTTGAGTTCACATCTGTAGCAAATTTCTTTATATCTCCACCATGACTAAAACATCTCACATATGCTCCCCTCACATCATGCATAAATCTTTAAGCCTCTCAAAATATCTGAGTTAGCTCCCCCTAACTACATGGCATGCACAACTTGTCATTTGCAAAACTTTGAGACCTTCTTCATGACAATACATTTTCCTCATACTCCATATCAACCTAGTCTTTAGTCTTTCTATCCAATATAATATCTTGACAACTCATCATATTTGATTTCACACCTTTAGCTGAGCTACTCTACTTGAGTTGATGAATCATAACAAACAACACAAGCTTATTGAATTGAAGCATCTCATAAATGCTCTCCCTTTGATCATGACCACATATACAATCAAGATCTGCTTCTTGACACCTCTTGCTCATAATAAACATGTTAAAACATTATACCACACTCAAGACACCTAAGTTAACTCTCCCTAAATCCATACCAATCTCTAAAATTCTAGGGCCCACAAGTCCTTTCTTAAGATTCACCATACTACTAATCATAACAACACAATGCAGATTGACTCACCTAAAACTAAACTCCCAAGTACTTTCAAGGCACTACACTAGATCAAGCTACCACAAGAGACTAACTATGGATGAAATCTAATTGCATCTGTACCTTTCTTCTACTGTAACTCATCTTCACAATCATATCCCTTAAAGACCTCTCTTTTTACACAGGACTACCTCTTGCATATCATAACATGACTCCTTATGAACTGAATCAACACAAAGGAACACACAATCATACTTTTTTTTATACCACAAACTAATATATCAACTCACCTTCATGGATTTCTTGTCATGTAACACCAGCCAAAACCCAACAAGCATCCATCATGCTTCCTCTTGTTTTCAAGTGTCTCTTTGAAGCCTAGATAAAGACACCCTAACCCATAATTTCCTAAAATAATGTGAAACCAAGAGTTTCCCTCAAATCCTCATATTCCTTCTTCTCCTTGGTCATCTGATACTGATAGTTATTTTCTTCTTCTTCTTAGGCTTAATAAAAGCAACATTCTCATCCACTACAATATTCTTCTTTTTTTCTAAGATTGGATTGACAACATATGGAGACAACAAAGATTCATGACATAAATTTTCAACTAAAGAAATAACCTCATTAATGGGCATTAAAAACTGATGTTATTTGCATGAAACTTACTCAACAATAGTAGGATGTTCTCTTGGATCCATACATACCTTAAAACTAGCTTCAACTAGCATTTTGGTCTTTTCTTTGAGCTTGGTCTCTTCATTCATAATATGAGAAGATAATGAGTACCCTTGACATTCTTCAACCTATGTAGCATCTTCTACCATGGCAAACAATCCACTTGGACTTGCAGACTGATTATGGCACATACTTTCCACTTTTGGTTTAAATATTTTAACTTGCCTTCTACCTTGCACCTAGGAGCCTAAAATGACTTATTTTGACTTGATGTCCCTTGTTTGCATAACTCAGTAATGTGATCAATTCCTAGATAATTGTATCCAACCACTCTTCTTGATGGAAACTCAACTTGTCTTACCTTATTAGGACAAAATCTTGTAATGTGTCTTATGTCATGATAACTATAGAACTCACTTTGACTCACAACACTCGATTAATGATTCCATTCATAGTTCCAAGCAAATTCATTCCTGGAAGGTCTTCTACACTTTATAGCCTTATGATTTAATTGATTACAAGTGTAGTAGTAACCATTAAAGTTTTTATACCTCATTACATTTGGTTGTCTAATTTGATTTGTCTTCCTTCTGTTAGCAACTTCATTTCTTAATTGATTGTTGATCTTCAAAGTCTGATTGTTCTTATTCACAAAAGTCTTCAAGTCATCATGAGTAGTATTCTTTTGTTTTTATATGTATCCAAGACCAATTCTATCACTTACATATTTTTGACTACTCAAAATGTTATCTAGATCAATTGATCCTTTTTCAAAATTCACAAATGACTTCACTTGACTTGAAGTATTTTTCAACTCATCTCTTAAATATCCAATCTCAGTTACATACCTTGAACATTCAAATTTTTTGGCCTTCAAGTTTCCATTCACAGTCTCTAATTTTATCATTAAGAAGCTTGACTAAATTTGTATACTCTTTGAAGTCTTCATCTATTCTTGCCTGAAACACACTAAATTGCATCTCATAGTCCTTTATTTGAGACTTCAACTTCTTGGTTTTATTTTTCTTAATTTTTATATCTTCAAGGGAATTTATCAACTTAGTATCATAATTTACCTTGTCTTGTTTATCACTTGTATCACCTAAACCACCTCCAAACCATGTAGATTCTTCTTGATATGAGCAACTACCTTCTTCAACCATGAAGAGAGCTTCATCTTCAACAGAACCATCATCTTCATGATCATTCTTAGAATCACTACCATCATTCTCATCAAATGAGCTACAATATACCTTGGTATAGAGAGTCCTCTTGTCCTTGTAAAACTTCTTTTGGCCATTATACCTTTTGAAATTGTTCTTGCTCTTATCAGACCTGAATTTATTCTTATCATTATCATGATCTTCTTCATGTTATTCATTATCATTTCCTTTATACTTATGAGGACGCTCATTGGAAAAATTACCTATCTCTCCAAAATTAAGACATTTGAAGGGAAGTTTACCCTTAAACTTGCCTAAACCTATTTTCAATTTTCTTGTTAACAGAGCTATTAGTTCATCATCATCAATATTGGACATCTCATCATCCTTGAACTTATTACCTTAGAAATTATTCTTTAGCTTCTTTTCTACATTGAAATTTTCTTCTTTCTTTGGTGGTTTTTCCTCATTAACTCTCATCTCATAGGCAAAAATAATGCCATGCAATTCATCCATCTTCATTTTGGTGAGATCGTGACTTTCATTTATAGCATAAACTTTTGAATCAAAATTGAAAGTGAGAGACCTTAATACCTTTTTCACTATAGTGCCTTCTTCAATATCCTCTCCCATGCCTTTGATCATTTTCACTACCTCATCAACTCTTTAAAGATAGAAAGCCAAAATATCCTCTTTCTTCATTTTGAGACTTTCAAATTGCCTTTGATAGGTTTATAGTTTGGCCAACTTGAATTTTGAATCTCCTTCATATATGAGATGTAATTTTTCCCAAATCTCCTTGGTATACTTTCAATAGATTACCTTGGTTAAATCAACCTTTGAAAAACCACAAATGATAGTATTTATAGCTTTGGAATTATTCTCACTCAGTTTCTTGTCTGCAACACTAGTTGGAGGAGTATGTGGTATGGAATAACCATCCAAAATAGATTTCCAAGTGTCAAACCCCAATGACATGATGTATGTCTTCATTATTTCACTCTAGAAAACATAATTGTATCTATTGAACAATGAAGTTTTCTTAATAGAGAAACCTTGAGAACTTTTCATTGTACCTAAGATTACCTTCAAGTGGTTAAACTTGTATAAAAGGTCTAATTTTGATACCAATTATTAGAGGTATAATCACTGTAGGGATGAATTGGTGATTCAATATATTTCAAAACTTTAATCTAAATCCTTCAAACCCTTAGTCATACACCATAATCAATCAAGAAGCAATTAGCCCACTCATAAAAATGAACATGAAAGATAAGAATGATAACACAAGATCAATGTGGGAAACCCTCTTGGGGGAGAAAATACACTCTCAAGCCTAAAAACACATGGAATACTTGTCCTATAATATGATTACTAAAATGAGACTTTAGTAAAATACCCACTTCACAAGAAGCACCAACCCCTAAAGATGACAAGCACCAACTTGCCTAAGATGTTAAGCACCAACACAACATCTATGAAATGAACAAATCCATAACTCTGATTACTTCTCAAGCTGATGGATAAACCTTTAAAAATAACCTTCTTCAATCCTCTTCACTCATTCAAACCTTCACACACAATCAAGGTTTCCAAAACCACCTTTTGGATCAATCTACACACCTTCGCTTGTTCTCATGCATAAAACCTATAAATTCAACATTAGAATTATGACCACAAGGTCATATATGCAATACAAAATTTGATCTTCCTCTTAATAAATCCAATTTACTCTCACATCCTTCACAAATATTTTTCTCATCTATACACTTGCTCAACATCTCAAACAACCCAAATATACCTTGTACTTATACCACTTTCTTGGTCTAACCCATCTTGGTCAGCCAAGATACTTACCATACTTGTATTATACTTGGAATAGGTCTCCACACATGTTATGTGGGTGAAAAACTCCACTCCATAGGCCGGCCATAGTCCTTAAGACTCAAATCCTCCATTAGTCCTTAATGAGACCGAAAACAATTAGTCCTTCACATCCACATGTATCTCTTGTAACCTCTTAGACCACCTTCAGCTTCCATAAATGATTATAACATATAAAACATGTCTCTAATATACCTTTTATAACTCTCCCATGGGTTTGTGTCACCTGTAACATCAACTCAACACTTGAACCTACCAATTAGGTCTCCTCACTCTTTAGGCCTTCAAACACAAAAAACACAATCTCAAACTTCTGAAGTAATAAATCAAATATTTCACATAAACATATGATTATATCACATGGGTGAACCCTCTATGACCTATGATACACCTACATGTGATTTAGACACTTCAACATAATCTTTAATCACTAAAACAACTATCTCAAAATGACCACTCAGGCTGGTCACACACAGTCAAAATATAATTATACTATTTTGACTCTTCATATCTGATCAGGGTCATATCATGTCTTCTAATAATTTCAAATAAAACTTAGAGACTTATTGAACATCTCCATACTCATTTTATTCTTCAATTCTTCTCATAACTCTTTCAACTCACACCTATAACATGTTCACTCAATTTGCCAGTGCATTCAATAAACACAATCAACTTTTAAGCCTTTATTCATACTGAATATGAATTATTCAAACCTCTAAAATACATACACATGATCATGGAGTTTAAAAAAATCTCCAATATATATTTCATCTTAAAACATCAAAATAAAGCAAGAACTCTTTAATTATCCTTCTCGAGTCACTTGCAGAACATGGTCAAACACACAGTCAACTTTGGAGATTAGTATTTGAAACTATACAAACATTAAAATATTATAATAAAATTTTATGGATGCACCTTAAATTACTTTAAATTTTTTATTTTTAATTCATCATTAAATTATACATATATCAAAAGTTATGACTCAAACACCATAGACTATTTTTTCCTTTGTTAATTTGAATATTCAAATTCAAAAGGTCATTGTGTACATACTAAACATTGAACACTTTGTCATCATCTCATACTTTTTAAAAATTTAAAAAAAATACACAACATTGATTATGTCATAATTCTCCTAACTTTAACCTGCAATTTTTCATCATTTATCTTAGATTTGTGCTTCCATGATCATGCCACTTAGCAGCTATGTGTGCCTTCTATGCATCCTACATCATTCAGTCAACATGCTTGCACCACTTGGTAGTTTTACTTAATCTATGAACATCCTTTGAATTATTAACTTAATTAATTATATTGATCTCTAACTACATAATCATTCACTCACCATTGATCTATATCTGATAGGCTTCACACTCATTATAGATCTTCATCATCTGATTAAATGCTCACTGTCATATCTATCTTGACTATTTGACCCCAGACTTAAATGTAGTTAAACTTGATGGTCTCCAGTCCATCACAATATGCTAGATCAACTTTAAAGGTTTTATATCTTGAACTAGAAAACACTTCAAGACTCCAAATCTTTAGGGTACCTTCCTGGGACTATAGACAACATCTCTATGAAAAACTTTGACCAATGTTGACTTTTTGATTACCTACAAAAAATGCACAAACTTGATGGATCACTCATAGCTGCATGACATGTAGTGACAATTTGTCTTCTCTGAAGATATAATATGCATATTCCTCTTTTCAAATGATCAAATGACACACCAAAACTTCACCAAGACATCTATGGATGCCTCACAGCTTCTTCTTTGTCTTTACAGACCTACACATGTGTCATATCTTCAATAACATTCATAAATTGTCTCACTAAGTCAAATACTGAAAAACCATGTGGGAAAACTAAAGCACACTTTGTCATTGTCATTATAGAACCCATGACACCTCATCAACATCCTTAGTCACCTTGGAGACATCATTGACAAACCTCCAATAGTTCACCTATTGATGTGCCTATATATAATTGCACATGCAATAGGGGAGAAAAAGATTTTGATAGTGCATTATTGTATTGTAAATGGTTAGGTTAATACAATAAAGAAGTTATTGTGTCTATGGATGAAATAGTTTATGTATTTCATTTACTTTATCTTGCTAGCTAAAAGATTTTATTAGTATTGCTTCTCTTATTTTAGTTTATCATATTTATTTTCTCTTTATTTGGTATTAGATCTTAGTCTTAGCTTTGTGGGAAGTGTTAGGTTTTATGTAACATGTGATAAACTATTGTTTGAGTGGGAGGTTTACATGGGATATTTTTCTTGATTAAAGGAGAATGATGAGAAGCACAAAGATAAATATGTATATCTCGTAGCTTCAAGCTCACATGCATGCAATGATGTGTGGTTGACTAATTTTGAATCTTCCTATGATATGACTGCTATGAAGGAGTGGATCTATGAATATGAAGAGTATAATGGTGGTGATGTATTTTTGGAAGACAACTCAACTCATTGAGTTGTGGGAAAAGGTAGAGTGATGGTGAGATTGAGAGATGTGAGGATCAAGACTCCCAAGTGTCTTGAATAGTCCTAACCTTGTTGATTGACGCTGGTGTCTAGTTGTCATTTAACAGAGATGGGTGAAATATGGTGCATGGATCCATAGTATTTATAATGGGTGTGCACACTATTAATATGTTAAAACTTGATGTAACTATTATCAGTATCTTATGTTGTAGTTCTTTAGTTCTTGAGACCAAGGTTGAAGCATGAATGTGTTTATTAGATTCGATAGAGTAGATAATGATTTGGCCTTAAAAACTAGGTCATATTGGTGAGAAGGGTTTGCACATAGTGCTGAAAAAATATGGTAGAAGGGATGGATGATTGTCCTTTAAATTTTGAATTCTATGAACATTGTGTTTACGATAAGTAGAGTCCATTAAAGTTCCCCAAAGGTGTTGCATGGGCAAGTGGAATCTTAAAAGTGATCCATAGTGATGTGTTCGGATTGGGTTAGGTTTAATAACTAATAAATGTTGTTTTCTATGTGAATTTTATTAATGATGACACTTGTAAGACCTGGGTTTACTTCACTGTGAATAAATCTGAAGTTCTCAAGAAATTCAAGGAGTTCAAAGCCCTAATGGAGAACCAGATAGAGAAGAGGATCAAAGTGTTGTGCACACATAATGAGGGTGAGTATTGCTTGAAGGAATTTGAATAATTATTTAGACAGAGTGGTATTCAAAGATAGAAGAATAATCCATACACTCCATAATAGAATGGAGTCACAAAGTTGATGAACAAAACACTGATCCCTAACATATGATCATGTGATATGCTAAGTTGAGATATGCACCAAAGAGTGAAGAGTCTAATATAATAGGTCCTCAACCACATCCCCATCTATATCCATGGCCATGGGGTATGAGGGCCACTTTATATAGCTTGATAAGTGACATATTATGAAAGTATGGATTTGAGTCTATAGGGATTTGTGGATTCTGACTGGGCTAGATACCTTAATTTTCATAGGTCTACCAGTAGGTATGATTTCAATTTATTTGGTGGAGGAATAATTTAGATGAACAAAAAACATGTTAATGTTGCGATATCCACCATAGATGTTGAGTAAATGGAAGCTACAAAAGAAATAAAATAAGCATTTTAGTTTCAAAGGTTAATTTCTACTGTGGGGTTTGTTCAGAAAGCTATAAAGATATATTGTGACTCTCAAAGTACAATTTGTCTAGCAAGGAACCTTAAGTATCACTCTAGAACAAAAAACATTTAAGTGCAATATTATTTTGTAAAGGAAATGGTGGAGGAGAGTATATTTTTAGAGAAGGTGGACACAAGTGAGAACATTGTTGATTCACCAACAAAGTTTGAGTACTGATAAATTTTCTTGGTGCAAAAAATCAATGGGCATACCCTTAGCCACTAAAGTTATGGTCGTGTGTCCTCGTATAGAAAGTATTCAACAAGTGGGAGATTGTTAGAAATATGTTTTATGTTCTCCATGTTTTTTGGGTATGCATAGTTTTGGTACCCATGGTTTTGGTACCAATGATTTACTTATTGATGTGCCTATATATACTTGTACATACAATAGAGGATAAAAATAGCTTGATATTGCATTATTGTATTATAAAAGGTTGAGTTCATTTAATAAATAAGTTTTTTGTGCTGGAATTTTTATTCGAAAGGGTTTTCCTAGGTGAAATGTTGTGTATTTCATTTATCTTATTTTTTAGCTTAAATATTATGTTAATATGCTTTTCTCATTTTATTTTATTATATCTATTTATCTCTTCATCTAATTTTTAATAAAAATAATGATTTATGTTATTCACGTGTTAAAAAGGGAATTTTAAAATTCAAATGTGTTATCATAAAAAAATGTTCATCATTTATGGTCAAAGAGTATTAAATTTTGGTTACAATTAAATATTCCTATGCACAAATGGCATTCCTTGAATCCCAGTTTTATTGGGAAGTTAATTTTCTGACTCAACCCTCTGACCCAACATTAATAAACCATTTGCCTATTACTAAGCCATAATACTCAAGCGATATGGAAAATATATTAAGGACTCATTATAATATACATTAATAATTTATATTTATTTGACTACTATAGGCCATACAAAGTTTATGTATGTAAAAGTTTTGGTAAGTTTACAGGGTTTTATTTGGGTACCTTTTTTACTGAGTGATTTAGTGAAGTATAATGTAGTATGTTGGGATGATGATTTTAATTCTTTAGGGGCTTTGTTTTAGTATAGGATCATATATGGGATAAACAAGAATTGTTTGCAAGATATTACTCATCGGGTTTAATTTAAACTTCTTGTGTATACTAATACTCATTCTGGTCTTGGGCATCTATAAATTTTACTTGCACTTTAGACCTTATTGGGATTATTTATAGCAACGAGCTTGTTAAAATTGAGAAATGTGTGAAAAAAATGTTACAATGGCCACCTTGTCTACTCTAAAGTGATGTACATACACACAAGATAAATTAACTTTATGTTATTTAATATGAATGATCTTAACCAACACACAAACCTAGTGCGTACTGGGATCACTAATCATATTCAAATTTTATGTTGGCTTTCTTCACTATAACTTTTTAATGTTGTTCTTTCTTCATTTTACCAGGCCTAGTTCCATGTCACACAACTTAATTAATTTTATTTTTTTGACATTTTTTTCTTCCCTTCCCACACTAATTATTCACACTAGTAACTAAGTTTGAAAAAAAACATCCCGCATTAGTTTCATTACCTTCAGTTCTACCTTGCATCACTTACAAACACAATCGAAACCAAATGTTTTTTATGACTATTGTCAACACATAGATGATAATAAAACATAAAAATAAGATATGGTGATTTCTTAACCCACTTCAATTTACGTAGTTGCATGAATCTTGAGAATATCACCCACACATATTCTAACTACATTGGGCTTGCATGAATGGTTTATAAACACACAGAAGCAGTCATACCCTATAATATAGCTTAGCTAGATCATCAATGATAATGACTGATTCCTTGCAATCTCTCCTCTAACTATAGGCCAACCTACCAAACAAATAGTGTGTGTTTATGTTTTACCAACCTTTGGTGGGAGTGAATCCTTTCGTGGGTGTAGTGTCATGCCCACGGGGAGAGGGAGTAGTCATTACCTATTCTTGGATACATTTTAAACTGCTCTAATCATCATCAACCATATTTTCTAATACGATTGCATTTACAATCAAACTCGGTCATCATGATTCGCAACAAATAGGTATGGTCATCGACATGTGAAATTGTACAAAGTCTATTTTCTTGTGTGTGTGTTTGTTTTTTATTTATAAAATAAGCCCAAATTATTATAATATGATCATTTATAAAATTAATAACATATAAATAATTATTAAGAGTTGTAACTTTAAAAGTTTCCGTAACATCACTATGAATCAATTCTAAAAGATGTGAGGAATTTGCATCATGATTCTTATGAAAGAGATTAGTATGTTGTTTACGTGGCCTTTACGAGTTTTATGATGAGCAAAAATAGAAGGAATATCAACAAAAATATTATGATAAGACATATCATGTAAACTTATAAAATTAACATGTCCTAATCTTTCATGCCATAATTGAAATTTATTCTTACGATGCGATGAAAGACAACATACAAAAAAGTAGAAAAAATGTATAAACCATTTTTTTGAATACCTTCAACAATCAGAGAACTAGATTGATTTCTAATGGACCAATTATCTTTAATAAAATGTATGAACCATTATTTGGAAGGAGGTATAACTTGAATAGAATCACAAGGGTAAAAAAAAAATCACCTATTGGGATAGGATGGTTGTGAAATTAAAGAATATGTTTGTACCTAGAGATTAACAACTATATATGTTGAATAAGTTGTAAAATATACAAAGAAAGGTGATAATTGTGAAAGAGTATATAGAGGAATTTTATGAGATCACTATCTGAGTTGGTCATAGTGAGATGGATGAAGAAATGTATCATAGTACATTATTGGGTCACGATGGGTCATCCAAAATGAGATCAATATAGTGAGATTATAGATAGTGGATGAAGTGTATCAATATGTGAGAAGAGAAGAAAATAAGTTGGCACTTAGATATAGTACTACATGATCCAAGCAACATTTTAGGTGACAATTCAAGTGACGGTTCTACCCTAATTGGTGGTAGAACTTTTGGGAGCCATAACTTTTGCACCGTAGCTCCGTTTGAGCTATTGGAAAGCTAAGAATGAGAGGAATGCCATGAGATAAGACGAGCTCCACTTAGTGGATTTTTACCCCCAAAAACTAAATGGAAGTGCCCCAAATTTCAATTTTAGTAGTGTATTCTAAAAATAACAAGTTTTTAAAAATATTAATTCATAAAATTTTGTATTGTTGTAAATCATGGAAGTCGAACCACTTAATCTCCCTTGAGATTGGTGACCTCCCACATCCTCTTCCTACCTTAAAAATGTGTATAAATAAAGATGTAACCTGAAATGGAAATCATACATCTCTTCCCAGAGATAAGCATATGTTGTATCTACAATTTTGAGAAATAAAACATCTCTTCTCAGAGATAGCATTATTACAATTATGTTGTTCTGGTTTCTTAAATTATATTTCAACCAAAGCTTCTAAGTTTTGGATCAGTGGTATCAGAGTGGTTTGTCTTGAGAGTGTATGATCCTAAGGATGAGGTCAGGCTACAAGAAGCTTGGGTGGAAAATAATAGAGCTTCCAAACTATCCACCTATTCACTCCAAATGACCTCAAATGGTAGACAACACCGAGACATCCGATCCTTTCAAGGAAATGGTGAATGAAGCCCTCAAACAGTAGTAAGCGCATATACTACAAAAATTCACCCAAATTCTCCAACAAATCTCGATGGAAAATTTTAGCTCCTCATCCGCACCCCCACATCATTTCAGTGCCCCAACACCCTTCAAGGTTTAGATGAATTTTTATATCCATACATTTGAAGGCAAAATCAATGTTGATGCAGTAGAAAATTTGTTAGATCAATTGTCTTCTTAGTTTTTTGTAAATAAATTCATTGATAAAGAGAAGATCACTTTTGCTCTTTTGAAAGCATCATTGCCTGTCAAAAATTGGTGGGAAGTGTACAAGAAGAGATTCAATACAAATGATATTAGCCTTGAGATGGAACCTATTTGGGATGATTTCATAGAAGTTGTAAAGAAAGAATACTACTCCATTGGAGCATATGATGATCTGTATATAGAGTGGTAACAACTTCACCAAGGTAAGAAATAATCTGTTCAAGATTATACTGGCATTTTTCATTCTCTATCTATGAGATTGGGCATCTAGGAAAGTGAGAAACACAAGGTTTTCAAATATTGTGGTGGACTACAATGGTATATAAGGGGGGAGATGAAACTATTCAATTTGGAAACCCTCGGTGAGGCATAGAAGTTCATGGTGAAGATTGAGTAGAAGCATGGAAGAATGAATACGAAGAGTCAACCTTCAAAATGTAAAAGTGACAAAGAATGTCAAACATGAGGCCAAAATTGGAAGCAAAAATAAGGGAAGACTGGGAAATGGTGTGATTAGCAAAAATCTGGAGTGCACTCTAAAGAAGAATGTCAAACCATCAAGTCCCTGCTTTCTAAGTCATAATCCTCAACATCTACTACTCTACATCATACATAGCCTACAGTCAAAGAGGATGAAGAAGAGATTGTAGATGTTGAGCCCGATGCCATCATTATTTCATCACAAACCCATGAAGAGAGGCCAAATGACAAGGAGAGGTTGTTTCACTCTAAGTTATGGGTGAAAGGTAAGCCTTTGCATTTCATTCTTGATAGTGGGAGTCAAAAGAATTTAATCTCTATTAATGTTGTAAAAATCCTAAATTTATCCATGAAATTTCACCCAAAGCCATACATTATTGAATAGTTGAGTCTAGGGAGAAACCTCCATGTCACCCACCAATGTCTTCTCTCATATGCAATAAAACCTTTCCAAGATGAGGTCTTATGTGATGTGGTCAATTTGGATGTTTATGATGTATTCTTTGGTCAGCCATTCATGTATGATCGACATGGAATCTATGAATCAAGAACTTGAAGGATCACCCTCACTCTTGAAACATGATGCTACAGGGTACCAAAGGTACCACCTTCTACGTCTGTCTCCCTGATTAGTGCCAATAAATTCATTCTCATGGTGGTCAAGCCACAGGAATCCAAAAGGGTTGGTGTTGCAGCCATGAATACACAAATAAAATAACAATAGAATAAAATAGATACTAAGATGAAGAATTTCATGACCTTCCATCCATAGACTAATGGTCAGATAGAAATGGTGAACAATCAGGCCCTGCACAGCTCTACAAAGCACATCTCCACAAAACATAGTCCATTTCAAGTATGCATCGGGAATCAAATCAAAACACAACTAACACACTTGATGACAAATATTGATTTAATGGGGACCATTGCTTCTCAAGGAGGAATGAATGATTCAAGCAACATTTCAGGTGACAATTTGGGTAACGGTTCTACCTCAATTGGTGGCAGAACTTCCAGGAGCCATAACTTTTGCACCATAGCTCCATTTGAATCCCCATTTAAACCATTAGAATTCTAAGAATTAAGGGAATTCTATGAGATGGCATGATATCCACTTAGTGGATTTGACCCCTGAAAAATAAATGAAAGTGCCTCAAATTTTAATTTTAGTAGTGCAGTCTAAAAATAGTAAGTTTCTAAAAATAATAATTCTTCAAATTTTATATTATTGTAAATCATGAAAGTAGAACCACTTAATCTCCATAGATATTGGTGACCTTACAAATCCTCATCCTACCTTAAAAATGTGTATATATGAATATTTAACTTGAAATAGAAATCAAACATCTCTTCCTAGAGATAGGCATATGTTGTATCTGTAATTTTGAGCAATAAAACATCTCTTCTCAGAGATAACTTTATTACAATTATGTTTTTCCTGTTTTTTGAATTATCTTTCAGCCAAAGCTTCTAAGTTTTGGATCACTATGATAGGAAAAGCAAGGATGTATGGTAACAAAGGACAACTGGCAGAAAAGAGCAATGAAGATGCATTACACAAGCATCATAAGTAAGGGAAGAATCATCTTTTGTGAGAAGAGGTAGAGATGGAAGATTTCAAAGGAGCATGTTTTAGATATGGGGATGTATGAAATCATACATTTGAGTTCTTTTGTGCACAATTAGATGGTGGAAAGAGAGGAAGTGGTGGTGCACAACTCTTATAAAAAGGTACAAAATTTGAAGAGATGCATGTACATCATATAGATGAACTTGAGCAAGGGGAAATTTTACGAGTAGCGAGGATAATCTTTATGGTCATAAGAGAGTGAAAATGGGAGGTGACATAGCCATATTTTTTAGACTGAGTGCAGGACAAGAGGTAAATATTACACAGTTATGGAATATAGTGAAATAAGGAATAATTTGGTATCCATATAAATGGTAAGGAAACTAGGATTGGTGAAAAAGGTACATTCAAGACCATAAATAGTTTCATGTCTGATCAAGGACCTAAAAAATATTGTGAAGGAAGAATGTAAACTAGAGATGATAATTGATAGCTACATAGACAAGGTTTTGTTAAATTTGATAGAAATTAATGCATGCCATGTTTTGTTGGGAGGTCATGGTAGTATGACCATACGATTTTATATTATGGGAGAGAAATATAGTGCGAGTAAGGAAGGGTGGACAAGTCCATATCACAAATCCACTGAATATGGATAACAAGGAGGATGCACACCAAATTCATTTGGTCAGTCATTATAACAAGGATCATTTGAAGGATATCAAGTGTGCGAAAATGCAAAGTGGAACCACACAAAGTAAAGAGAGTGGTTATGTAGAGGAAAATATTTTTACTGTACAAAGGAAAGTGAAAAAGTGTGCCAACCACAAACACAAGAATGTTTTAGTGGGTAGTATCATAGTAGAGAAGTGGAAGAATGGATTGTGCAACACAAACAAAGGAATTATACCTAGAGAGTAGGAGCTAATGCAATAGCGAGATAAAAGTATTTTTTATGAAGAGGTTAGTTTTTGTCTCGATTTACCAACCAAGCAAGCTAGAAGGTGAGAGTTATTTTGCATGGCACAAAGGCCTAACAAGACCTATAGATGAGGTCAAAAGAGTGGGTTTCTCACTAAAATTAAGTGTGTGAACACCATGCTCACACATTTTCTTACCCAAGGTGTATGACATAATAACATCTGGGTTCACATTATCAATAAAAAACATGAGTAGTTAGAAATGAATTTTGGTGAAGTATTTTATTGCTCTAATAGTTTGAAGCATATTTTTAAGCACCAAAATTCTTATTTGATTTATGAAAATTTTGAGTTATTCATTGCTTAAATCGTGTGATCAATTCTTCATTATGTAGACTATGCGATGAACCATAAATCATTTAAAAATCTTACAATAAAATGTGGTATTATTCTTGAAATGACATGAGAATCATGGTACAAAGGTTTTCATGGTAAATGATGGTTGCGAAGTCCTATGATGTCATGTGGCTTTCGTGCAAATTTCTTTGAGCTTAATATTAGCCATTTGGACACCATACATGGATAAATGGTAACATGTTGGGATGAGGCATATGAGGACATTGGGAATAGGTATCTATGATGTGTTATGGTGCATTTATTTTACAATGTATTATTTTGAGATGTATTTATATTGGGACTTGAGTTCATTTAATGACTATTGGGACTTGTGTTTATTTAATGAATGTAGGGACTTGCGTGCATTTAAAGATTATAGTGATTCTTGATGTGTCAAGAACATTTAATATTTGTGGCCTTAGTGGGTTGTTGAAAGCATTAATGTAAATGGGTGGATTATGTATCTATATAAATACATCCTCTTTGTTTTAAAGGGCATTCAATTCCATATTGAGAAATATTTCAAGAGTGGTTGAAAGGATTATTATGATAGAGATCTATGTGTAGATCTAATAGGGGCTATTGGAGTTGAGTCATTTGACTAAAATGGTGGTGTTAATATGTTATTTTTAAGTCTACACGTATTGGTTGGATTGTATTGTGTGAAATAATGTATCATTGGAGATTGGTTTGATGTTGTGTAATATCTCTTTGAAAGAATAAAATTATATTATTGTTGTATTTTTGATGTGTACTTTTGGAATGTGTGGTAAAATATTTCTCTTAATTTGTATCTCTAAATATTTATCTATTGGGAGCATTTACTTGACACTACAAATCCTCTTGTTGGTAGTGGTTGGGGAGCTAGTGAGATAAGGAAATGATTCTTTGCCTCCACCACCATTGTGGATTATTGATCCTTTGGATTAGTGTTGTGTTGTACCATGCCGGTTAGGATTTTATTATGATATTTTTTTAATACCGTTTGTTGCTTAGAAAGACTCTTTGTATTATATTTTACTATTTTTTCAATCTTTTTTTAAATTAACTTTATAGCATTTCTTGGTCTTAGGATTGATGTGATATTTTAGAGTATGATGTTGTCCACTTTTTTTGGGTACAATTAGTGATGTATAGTTTGTATTATTACTAGAGATGCTCCTTTCAATCAATTTTTTAAAACTTGCTAATATCTTGCCCATTGATCGCCACCTCAGGGCCATGGCTTTGGTCACAAGGGCTAGGCTCATTCCTGTAGCATACGTTGTAGTGGCTCCCTATAATTTTGAATTTTAATAAATAACTTGATGACCATGTGGTGGTGGTGGTGGTTTTACTCATATATACCACTTAGGAATGGGGGCACATTTGATAGGTAAGTTTCCTTTCCTAGTACTCTTTCATTTTACCCTCTACGCTAGACAATACTGAGGAGGAAAATAAAGAAGTAGATTTATTATTGGGAGCATTTACATGACGTTATAGATCCTACTACTGGTAGTGGTTGGGCGGGTTGGGGAGACAACGCATATGACTTTTTGCCTCCACCACCCATGTTGATTGTTGCTCCTATGGCCTAGTGTTTTGTTGTGCCTTTCTTGTTGGGATTTTATTATGATATCTTTGTTTATGTCCTTTTTTTGGTTGGAAAGACACACTCTATTGTATTTTCTTATGTTTATTTTTTTCTTAACTTACTTTATAACATTTCTTTGTTTTAGGACCAGTGTGATATTTCAGAGTGTGATGTTTTCCACTCATGTTTTGTACAATTAGCGATGTGTACATCGTATAATTAATAGATATGTATTTTTCAATCAATTTTTTGTTATTCAAATTGTTAACGTCTAACCCATTTACCATCATCTTTTACAATCAATTTATTGGGTAGAATACAATTATGAAGCATGGATGGTTTATAGATAAATATTTTATAAATTTATTGCTCAAAATTATAACATAGATTTGTATAAACAATAATAGGAGGATACTCGATACTTGTAAGCATTGTTGAGATTTAACAGGGACCTTCCCATATTGATGAAAAATTTGGTGATTGTTAATATTTATTTGTTAGTCTCATAATAAAGTTTTCGATTTTGAAATAATAGATTAAATGCATCTATTATTATGTTAAAATTGAATATACAAAAAAAAGTTGTATTTACATAATATTTTCAAAATAACTCATGTCTTATATAAAACTATCAAAATATTATTAAATATAAATTAATTTAATTATTAAAAAAAATTTAGAAGCATTACATGAAATTGCAAAATTTAGAAAATACCCTTTAAATATATTTAAAATCATTAAAAATTTAACAATAACCTAACTATTCTTGTTTAAGAAGTAAAAATGATCACTATTCTGAAAAATAATTATACTATTTATAATAATATTTTTTTAAAAATAGAAAAGACAATTGATTTCATTTTATTCTTTAAAAACAAAAAAAATTAATAATATATTTCTTTTAAGGGAAAAAATAAGAAATCTTATATTATTTTTTAAAGATCATAATAAAAACTTAGATAACAAAAACAATTCTGAGATTCAAAATAATGTTATATTCCATTTGAAATGAAAAAACCATTGATCCCATTTTATTTTTTTGAAGACGGTAAAAACACAGAAAAACAAAAGCAATTCTTGCATTCATAATGGTGATGATGGAGTGAGAAAGGCATATGATCACGTGGAAATGTTTTTTTTTTGGTAAATATTGAAGAATCACTTGGAAATGTTATTGAATCTGTTCAATCTAAAACTGTCCTACGTCGATGGCAGAGGATTGTAAAAACCACCAGTTACGTTCTTTGAGTTATTCAAATAACATACAAACGTTTATCGATTCTCCATTGATCTCATACTCACCCTCCCTGCCATTGCGTATAGGTGTCAATACTTCTCAACCATGATTGATATTTTAAGATTTACAAAAACCTGACCTTTTTTTAAACCCTACAAATCGGACAAGGTTTACACTTATATCGAAGGTCACCATATCGAGTCTCACTATCTACGTTAAGATTTTATATGCTTTGTTTCGCTTTATTCAAATATCATTTTATTTTTAATTTAGATATATGAGATTTATAATAATAATTAAATCTATATTTTAAATAGAAATGGGGATAAAAACTGGGGATGATTTTTCTATCATTTTTTATTGTAATTCTAAAATCATTGACGTTAGTGTTGGTGTCGTCGTCGTCATCATCATCCACATATAGAAACTTGAGTATTATTTTAATTTAACTAGATATATTATATTGAAGTTGAAGTGGTGATGATCTGAGAGGGAAGCTTTGATTGATGAACTTGGACCAAAGCATCACTCCATGTCACTATCACTAGTTTCAAACAAAAACGAAAACATAATTACCTAGGATTGTTGTTGCTCCCAAATAAATGCAGCGTAATCCTCCTCGTGCCCTTCGATGATTTGTTATATGTTTTGAGCGGGATTTATTCTGAATATTTAAAATTCAAAATTTGATTGTTAACTGAGGGGAACAGAGGGCATGGTGGATCGGGATGTTGGATGCCACATCAGATGCCACCCCAGATGCTCCATTATAAAAATTGACACAATTTTTAATAGAGGGAACGTGGGACGACATGGACGGAAATTGATGACGGGAGGGATGGTGAGATCAACACCAACCACACTGGGTTATGATCAGCGATTCAATATTGATGGGTGTATAGTATAACTTGTCAATCCAAATTTACAAACTTATCTAGGGTTGTATCCATTTGATTTTAGTATGTAAGAACATTATAAATTTAAAAATATGTGGATGAAATAAATGAATAAATAAGACATGAGTATATGAAGCTCCACCTAGGATTCGTTTAGAGAGGCGTCTTCGTGCTGTAATGGAATGATTTTTTTTGGATGAATCAGTATTACTAAATGCTACCACATTTCAAGTCTTTTTTAATCGAAGCTAAATTTCGTGAGCAACCTGCTAAGATTCTTTTCCCTTCCATATTTGTATGACCAAGGAAGATATCCCTTGTGAACAAGGAGAAATATACTTTTGAGGAACTTGCAGAGGCTGTGCAACTTGCCGGCCAAACTAGTATGTAGTTAAATTAAGGCTATTGTAACTCGTGTTCTAATATGTGAAAACTGACTGCAGATGAAATAGATGTGTTACAAATGACTGTATGCACGCTTGCATTTTTTGAGTTTCTAAATTGTATTATTGAGAGTCGAAGGACTTTGTAGATCACAATTTGAGCTACAAGAGAAACTTTATCAACAAAATTTGGCATATCTGTAATTGTTGTGCCTTGAGACTTGAATAATACCATTCATTTGTTAGTCAAAAATCATGTAGGTGGTTGTTTCAATGTGGAAAAAAATGGAATTTAGGCAAAAAAGATGAGGCAAAACATATGCATTTCATTCGATTGCATTGAGGTCTTGATCTGGATTATACTCGAAAGTGGGGCTTTGCATTATGTTAATAATGTCTATTTTGTATCTCCGATTATAGGCTATGGCACTTGCATTTACACTACAGGATCCAGGTATGCAATTGATAATGTGGAAAACTATTCATTCTGTTACTCGTTATACCTTTTTTATTTATGATGTATTGGATTTACTTGTTTTCTATTATTTTATTTTCTCTCTATTGACACCACATGAATTCTTTGCAGCAATAGCAGTCCTACAACTCTTGGAATTACTCCAACTACACTTGGAGTTACTCCAATTACTCCTACGCCTCCTAAAACTACCACTCTAGCGTCCATTCCCCCTCCTAGCAGCTTCACTATCACCCCTCCTAGCAGCATCACTACCACTCCTCCTGGCAGCATCATTACCACCCCTCCTGGAATTACTAGAGGCATGCCCAATATCTTCGAACTAACCAGTTCACTCAACAATTCTTTCAAAGGCTCCTCTTCATCCTTAAAGTATTTGGGTTCATCATTTACATTCCACATGTTTGTAAGCATGGCTGTAATACTTGTTACATTCCACATGTTTGTAAGCATGGCTGTAATACTTGGTTAAAATATTTCACATGCCACTTGAAATCGTAATCTTTTCATCCAATATCTTGACATTGTTTACAAGTATATCATGGGGCAAGGATGCATTTGATATAGAAAATGCTCACTGTAATATTTTTTTGGTTCTTTCACAAAACTGAAAATGATTTACTTGGGGGATTGTTACCAATTTTATTTTGTATATTCTATGCTCTATAAGAGCTGATGCATTTGTATAAAAAACCTTTTCCTTTCTTCATTGAGTCAGCTTAGATATTTACTCAAAAAACTATTCTATTTCATTATGTATATGGGTTGAGGGCTTGGTGCAGATTTATGGTTTTGGTATGGAATGATTTTATTCCTGTTAGAAGCTGAAATGTCAAAGTTATTTATTTTTATTGGCTGGGAATTTTTATCAAAACTAATCCTATTAAAATAGAGTTAAAAGTTCTTCTACGTGGAGTATACCTTTAGGTTACCATTGGTAGCAAGAGGGCTCTTCTTATCTTGTGAAGGAGATTGATACCTTGCTTCATAAGGCCTATACTTTTGGTAGTTCAAAGGTCTGTTCATTATCTAGGAGTAGGCCACCCTTCTGTTGCACTTTCTGCAATTTTTTTGAAATTAAATTATCTTTACCATTTTTTCTCTTGTATACCGAATTAGATTTCTCCATGTCAAACTTAGTTTACAGAAGATTGGGACAGTCAAGATTAGATTTGATGCAGATAGAGGAGCTGTATTCTTCCATTTTTCTCTTGTATTATGGATTAATTTTCTCCTTAATCACTTTATCTCTTATATACCAGATTAGGTTTCTCTGAAGTTTAGTAGATATCAAATTCAGTCTCAAGAAGATTGGAAAAATCAAGGATGGGATTTGACGTAGACAATGAAACTGTATTATGACATTGATCTTAGATTAAACTACGATTTATCGATCAAGAGCCTAAAGGCCCTACATTGGGAGAGTGTCTAAAGGTACTTTTGTTGGCTAAGTTGAGAGAGCTCATTATTTAGTTGAGCCACTTGAACTTCATTTGTATAACTGAATTATTGCTCCTTCATTTTATCCCATGTCTTCTTTGGTGATCTGTGTTCCAAATATGAATCCTTAGCTCTTTGCTTATTTGAGAGTAATGAGACCTAAAGGCTTCATCCAGAAGGGTGTTTATACTTTTCTAGCTTGTCCACAACTATTGGAGAATTTTCTTTTCCTTGAGAGATCCTCCATAACCCTTTACTTTTTACAAGTTTGATCATATCTTGCTCTTAATCTTCTTCCCTCATTTACAAGATTATAGTTGACAATTGTAACACTTGAGTAGACGAGTTCTGAATTTTGTATATTTTTTAATTTTTGGTTATATAGACATTCACGAGTTTGTACATACAAGCTCTAACAATTACAAGAAGAAACATGATTAGATATTCCAATTTCCTAGCATTAGCATTGGCGTTTTTATTTTCCCAACATGTATCTTAGTGTTTGCATCAAATGAACAAGTTGTAATTGTTGCCATAATAGTTCCATCAACTCCAACGACACTTCCCATTAGCCCTATTGTTTACTATGCGTAATGAATGTTTAGAAAAGAATAATTCAGCAGATAAACTAAAATACAAAAAAAAACGTGACCCATTTATATCAATGCTAAAAGCAATATGGCTCTCGTCATTATTGATAAACAAGAATATAACCTTCTAAAAAACAACTCAACTAGTATAGCAGGCAAAGCAAATTGCTTAAGATCTCAAATTTTTTATCCATATTTAGGTACAAGGGTCAGTATCATCAAACCCTAGGAGTTAAATGCAAATTAATTTAATTCTTATTTGTCATGTTCTTTATTTTTGACATTCAATCCTAGTTCTGCAGCTATCTATGCATCTACTTATGCTAATACTCACTCCTCCTGTAGGGATTTAGCGCTATACGCCTTGTTTCTTGATATCACCAAAGAGAACATACATATCCCTATTATGAGTCTAGATAAGAATGCATCTAGTGATCATTTTAATTTATATTTATTTGATATTTTTTTACAAAATGTACATATAATTTTGCACCATATGATATGTTGACTTTTATGATTTATGGTTTTTATGATGGGGAAAATTGAGAAGATGATTGAGATCCATGTGATAATATTATATGTCAATTTTTTAAATATGTTTGTAAGACTCATAATTTTACATTTTTTTAAAATTAAGACTTGTTAAAAGGATATTTATAATCCAATCTAAAATAGTGTATAAGTTGTAATAATTTTTTTAAATCAAATCATATTTTTTTATTGTGGATTTATTTATATTTGAATGAAGATTACATCAATATTTATTATAAAATTTTAACAGTTCGCATTCGGTCCGGATCAATCTATGTTTATACAATACACATATTTGAATTTATTTCTATCTAATCTCTTTTAAGAAATAGAGATGGAAAGCTTAATGCCCATTTGAATGGATTTGATCCTCGGTGGAGAATATGACACTCCCTCTTATACAACTAAAAACTAATTAACTTAAGATCCCTCATTAGTTAATATTTATATTTAATGTTACAATGATAATATTTTATTTAAAACATTTCATTTTATATTTTATAAAATATGTAATTAATTTACTCTTGTCAATTGAAGAGTAAATATTTATGCAACTTTTCATCATGGAAGGGTTGGACAAATATATGACCTTCATATTAAAATTAGGACTCTTCAAATTTGATCTAATATCCCACTTAGAGGAAGGACTACTTATGGATTTATCTTGTTTAGATGTACTTAGTCATAGGGAGTTAAACTTGACCACCATTATTAACTAGTATAAGTTACTCTTTGTCTGGCTATTATGGGTATGGGAGTTACATTCCATTCTTGGGTCTCTAACCATTTTTAATGGAGAAGTTACACATACACTCTCATATTTGTACATCTTCATTTTGTAGCTATTTCAATTAAGTGTGTTGGAGGGATTGATTTTAGTTTTGCATTATTCTCTTTTTTCTTTACTCACAACTATTGTCTGCTATTTCTTGATGCTTACTCGAACAGGTGCATTTGATTGATCCAATGATATTGGTGAACACTCCGATATGGTATCAAAGCTATTTTGTATACGAATTTATATTTTTTTAATTTTATTTTTGTTGTTAGTCATTTGGAATCTTGAGTTTATTTGTAAAAAAATGTTTACATTCCTCCATATTCTGCCATGGAAAGAGCAGGTTGCCCATAACTTGCAACTGAGGCAGGGATTTATGCTAGTAGATTATGCTGTCAAAGGGCTTGTGGGTTTCAACATTGGTTTCCATTTGTGTTTGCATTGGTATGGGGTTTTAATCTGAGTTTATTTTTTTGGTCTCAACCTTGATATATTTTGTTCAACATTTGAACATTTTTATGCTTAGAATGGAGATTGATCCATTTTGTTCTACATACTGGAAATGTTACCAATGGCAATTGGATGAGTTTAAGGCAATGTATTCCCCAAAGGTAGGAGTTTCACAACCTTGCCAACATTTGAGAGGTTCTCAACACAACTCATAGCAACATGCATGCCCGTCATAGTAGATCCACATCCAATGTAACCACAAACTATGTATGACATGTGGAATATTGATGTGACAACACAAATAATCTTGCAACTTAAGTAGACTAAAATGATTTCATTTCATAAAAAACCTAAGTCTCGAACATTAAGTTGTTCCCTAAAAATCAAAAGCATGTTTTTTAATTTGTTTTAAAATAGCTTGATTTTTTTTATTGCACTTTTTAATTCTCTTATCTAAAGAGATGAACATGGAAGTGTGCAAAAGGATTGGTTAAGGCTTATCTATAGTTTGAGATAGGTCTCTTGTTCAAATCTACCCACCTATTTTTTTCTATCCTTTTTTAGTAAAAAGAACATTTAAATTTAATGAAAATTTAATCAAGTAGACACTAATAATGGAAAATTAAAAGCCTTGTAATTTTTGATAGGAAACTTAGATTGAGGAACCATTTTTTTCAGAAGTGCTTATCTTTTTGTGCTCATTTTAATGGAGATGTCTATTTTGTAATTTCAATAAAATTATAAGGTGGCAAAATTCTAGGGGGTTGATTAGAAATAATTGTAGGGGGTGTTGTGTGTCTTTTTAAAATCTATTTGAGCCTTCTTTTCATTTATGTAAAAACAACCTTAATTCTGCATTATGGATGCTAATTTGATAATTCCTCTCACACCTTTTAAATATTATCAATGGAAATATAAAATGAAAATAATTCTGAGGAGCAATTACATTACATAATTATGGGCATTTAAGCTGAACCAAATATCGATGCATAAAAATTTAAATGGTTTACCCATTGTGAAGGAGCCTTTGGATTGTTGTGTCTTTCTATGTCTCCTGATCTACTCTTTCATGTTGAATCTACAAAAAATATTAATGAAGTATGGACCACACTGCAAAATCTCTTAGGGAATTAGATGTGATGAGAGATCATAAACTAGAGAATGATCTCATTAGTTTATGTCCTAGTAGTTTTGACACCCTACAAGATTTATTCACTAAGTTTAAGTCTTTAAGATTGTAGTTAAAATAATGTGTAATAAATAAGAAATATGATCAACTTATTATTTTTATACTCTTCAAACTAGGTCCAAATTGTTATGTGTTTGTCTCTACCTTCCATGCCACAAGAGTGATATTGGAGTCGCATGGAAAATGCTCTCTTTATATGATTTTATTGTTGAATTACCTCAATAGAAATATTAATTAATTTATATGGGCACACTAAAGTCCTAAAAACCATAAGCTCTAATTATTGGGAATGGCAAATTGAAGGCTTCAAACAATAAGGAGAAGAAACATAATAAAAAAGATCAAGAGAAGAAGAAGGAATAAAAACCTGCCTCCTCCAAAATAACCACTCAAACCTCCTCTATAAAACCTAATAAAGAGAAGATTAATTGTGCCTATTACATGAAAAAAGGGCATGATGAACACAAGTGTACGAAGAAATAAATTGACCACCTAACTCATATTATGGAAAAGAATAACATAGGTGTTCAAGAGTCCATTAAACAAAATTCTTCAACAACAAATTCTTATAAGGCAAAGGAAAGTGATAAAGAGAAAGTTAAGGGAAAGGTTCTTGTAACAGTTTCAACTCCTACTTCATCTTGGGTTATTGACTCAGGGGTTTCACATCACATGGGTTCTTCACAGGTTGAGTTGACTTCCTTATAACCATGTAGCATGTATTATATCACATTGGGTGTTGAAACTTTGACAATAGTTACAGGGAGAGGGAATGTTGAAGTGAATGGATGAACATTCACAAATGTTCTAAGTGTTCCCTCACTTTCAACTAATCTCCTATCAGTGTACTAGATCACTCACATTGGTAAGGGCATGAGAATTGAATTCTCTCTAGATTTTATAACCACTAGAGAGTTGCATAATGAATATACCGTGGCAATGGGAAGGGAATATTACCAAGCTCAGTTATACACCTTTTCACACTTTTCACCTGATATTTCTTCTACTACATTACTTACTCACACATACGAGGTAGGCAAAATATGGCATGAAAAATTTAGCCACCTTAACTATTTCTATTTGGAATAACTCAGTAAACATGATATGGTCATAAGTTTGCCTCATGTTCATTTCTCTAAGGGGTTTTTTGAGGGTTTCACCCTTGGCAAGCACCTTGAAGAGAAATAAGACAAAGGCAAAGCATGGATGGATACACAAACATTGGAGTTAATACATAGTGATATATCTAGGGCATTCCCCAAACCATCTTTTATTTAGGGTAAGTATGTTCTCACCTTCATTGATGGTTTATCAAGTTATAAATTCCTTTGATAGAATTATGAAGTTTTCAATCATTTTTGAAACTTCAAAGCTCTTATGGAAAAATAATCTGGGAAATTCATCAAGATTATGCATACATATAATGGTTGTGAGTATGTTAACAACAAGTTTGAGTAGTTTTTTACATAAGAGGGGATTAATCTACAACATATAGTTTTATATAGTCCTACAAAAAATGGTGTTGTAGAATGTAATAACCAGTCCTTGAAAGAGATGTCTAACTACATGGTTTACTCCAAATCACTAACACTTCAATAATAGGAAAGGGAAATCAACTATGTTTGCTACATCTGGAACCATGTTCCTCATAAAACCTTAAAAAGAATCACTCTTTTTTAATCTTGGAACAATTAAAAACCCATAATTGATAATTTTAGGGTCTTCAAATCTATAACTATGGCACACATACCTAAAAATAAACACAAGGCTATAGAACCTCAAATTAAGCCTTACATTTTCATAGGTTACCTAGATGGTGTTAAGGGATATCTACTTTTTCATCTGATCATACATGAGTTATTCATTGAGAAAACTTTTCACTTTCAAGAGAGCCCCTCAAACTCAACACTTAAAACTTCTGCTACTTTATGGACTCACTTGGATTTGATGATAGTTATGATGATTCAGATTAGCCTGAGCACATTCTAGAGGTTGAGAAATCCTATTATAGTTTAGATAGAGGGAGTAGTGATGGAAATACATCTTCATCTACATCTAGCCATGATTTGAAGGACTAGGATTCACCACCTAACTCACCTACTTTCAGTCCACTTTGGGCTAGGTAGACACTACAAATCATAAGTACATGTGTTAGGGATCCTTCAAATAATAGACAAACATGTTTAGATTTTTAGAATGGGCCACATGATTTATATGCCTTTTTCTCTAATCCGTAAACTTTTCAGGAGGCATATGAAATTCTTGAGTGGGATATTGCTATGCATGATGAGTTTAGTTTCTTGATTAGGAACAACACTTAGGATTTAACACACCTTCATAAGGGAAGGAAGATAGTTCAATGCAGATAAATATATCCAACTAAGTATGCAATAGATGGGTTAGTTGATAAATTCAAAGCATGATTGGTCGTAAAAGTCTTTTTCATAGGTGCCTAACATTGACTACACTAAGACCTTTTCACCAATTGTAAAGATGAATTATATCAGACCCAATGTTGACATTACCATATCTCATCACTAGGATGTTCATCAGATGGATGTCAAGAGTGCCTTTTTTCCCCATGACCTTGAAGAGGATATTTACATGGAGTAGCCACATGGTTTTGTTGAGGATTCTTCCTTAGTATGTAAACTTTGAAAATTTATATATGGATTCAAATAGGCACCTTGGGCTAGGTATGCCATGATATATTCCTTCCTTCTCTCATCGATATTCACTATATGCCATCTTGGTCCAAACATCTACTTCTTGTGGTAGGATGATTCATTTTTGATTATAGTCTTATATGTTGGTGATCTATTGATCATAGGAAGTTCTTCATCAACTATTTTACTAGTGAAAGAAGCTCTTCATGACAAATTTTCCATGACTGAATTGGGTTTGTTTCCATACTTCCTTGGGATCTAAAATTCTCATTCTGACTTACGAATAACCATTACATAACCTAAGTATGATCTCGATTGACTTGTTTTGTTTCAAATGGCTAATTATAAGCCAAATATGACTTCCTTTCTATCTAGAATCAATCTTGAGGACAATTATTCCACAACATTGGTTGATGTTACCTTGTATCAACAACTTGTTGGTAGTTTCATCTACTTGACACATATTAAACCCAACATTTCATATGTTGTAGGCATGGTCTTCAAATTCACATAGGAGCCTCATGAGATGTAATAAAAACTAGATAAGAGAATTCTCCACTACATTCAAAGTACACATAAATTTATGATTCATTATAGAGTTGGCATCGATGTTGACTTGGTTGGGTATATAGATTTAAATTTAGCTTTTGATATTGAGCATCATAAGTCCACTGAAGGCTACTATTTCACCCTTGGTTTAGGTTTGATAAGTTGGTCAAGAAAGAAGCAAAATGTTATTACTTTTTCATCTATCGAAGTAGAATAGAGAGGAGTTGTTAATGCTAATACTGAGGCTATTTGGATTTAGGATATTCTCACAAAGTTTGGTATTTAGTTTAGGTGATCCACAATCATCTTTGATGACAATCAAAGTACTATTTAGATTTACAAGAATATGGTTCAACATCAGTGGACCAAGCACATAGAGATTCACATGCATTTCATTAAGGAACTTATTTATACACAGGTTATTGATCCCATATATTATTAGACCATAGAGAAGATTGATGACATCTTCACTAAAAACTTTATTGAGAGAAAGAATATTCACTTGTGGGCTCTTTTTGGGGTACAAATTGCATCAAAATCATCTTTAGAGGGAGGCGGGGGGGGGGGGGGGGGGGTTTCTACGGGTTTTCTCTTTTTCTCCACTTTATGAGAGTTAAATTATACTTGGGTACCTCATCAAGCCATGTTGCTAAGACTCATTTGTTTTACCCATCTAATATGTGTTTAAGGGGGGTGTTAGTGTAGGATATTATTTTAAGTATATTTAATTTTTTTGTATTACTCTTACACATGTATATTTACTACTCTTATAGATTTATCTTTCTTAGGTATATTTAGTCATAGGGAGTTACACTTGACCACCATTATTAGCTAATGGGAGTTACTCTTTGACTGATAAATTTGGGTATGGAAATTTTATTCCATTCTTTGGTATCTGACCACTTTTCATGGAGGAGTTACACATTCACTCTCCTATTTATACATATTTATTTTTTGAACTATTTTAATTGAGTGTGTTGGATGGATTAATTCTAGTTTTGCACTATTCTCATTTTGATTTACTCACAACTATTGTATGCAATTGTTTAACTCTTCATCGAACTAGTGCATTCAATTGATCCAGTGATCTTGGCAAACACTCTGATATATAATATATAAAATATGAAAACAATTATAATTTATTTTTAAAATTATTTAAATAGTATTAATTTTTTATTTGATTTGCTATGCTTATTATTTTATGTTGACCAGACTAAAATTTATGTTAGTCTCACAATTGTTTTTATCAAATAAAAACACAAAATTTAATAAGCACACAAAAAAAAAACTATTGTAATAAAATCTATGCATTATTAATTTTTATGAAGTCATCCCAATAGTATTTACCTTTGTCTATATGATCATAAAGGAGGAAGCATATTAATAATAAATAAGGAAACATGGCATGCAAATAATTATTCAAATGCTTTGAAATTGGTTTCTCCAAAAGTAGTTTCTTCATGTTTAACATTGAAAACACTCACCTCTACTTCTTTTAAGTAATATCCAATTGGAGGATCCTTTGCTAATCCAAGTATATGATGATATACACCCAAATGAGTGTTTGGTTTCTTTTTTTGTGAAGACTGAGCACCCCTAATGCAATTAATTAGACTTATAAATTCATTTGAATATATATTTTTTATTTGACCATTTAGGGGAAGGGGATTGGTAGTTACAAGGGTACCATAGTTGTGATATGACATGTGCATGGAATGATCAATTTTAAAATAAAATGAAATAATATTTAGTATAGAAGCATTATATTATAGTACAACTTGTACCTGATAATAGATTGTAAGATCTAATCACAATATGCCACATAATATATAAAATAATCAGTGCCCTATTCACAACTATTGGTCCAACTTATTCTGTAATAAATCAATTCAAATTTTTATTTTCCCTTCAATTAAACACACCAAATGAAAATGGTAATGTGGTAGGGTCAAATTTTATATAATTGAGTAGGTTGTATATGCCAACAAGGCACTTGCATGATTCTATGCACCCTTAAAGTTAGGGGTCTCAACTACTAGTCCCCTTTACATAGGAAAATAGTTTATACCCTCTCTTTATATAATAAAATAAAAATTATAATGTGAGAAACAAGTTAACATCATAAGTACGAATGGACATTGTTTTACTATTACTACATTATAACTATATTCTAATTATAAAGAATAGATCTATTTTTACCATCTTTTTTATGCATACCATTATTTGATGGATCACCATGTAGGTGTAAAATAACTCTAAGATAGGGTTCCCACATTGGGGGTTAACTAATTATTTTTAAAGGGGTACTACAGAGAAACTATAGGAGCTTATTACTATGTATAATCCCTTGCACTCCCCCCCTTTTTTTTTTGTAGGAACTATTGAGAAAATTTAAGTTCCCATGGAAATGGTCCAATGGATTATTTTACTATGTTAAATGATTCAAACCAAATATATGATAAAATTTCATGCAATTATGTTATGTGGTAGAAGAAAATTTTAAGTAGGCATACTTTTTTTATGCTGCCCAACAATTTCTTAGGATGGAAAGCCATTTCCAAAGCAACAACCACTCAATTATTTTTGACAATAATACATTTCCATTTTCATGGGAAAACATTTACTTAATTTATAGTCATAACAACCACTAGAATGGGACCCCTAACTATTTTTTTAATGATATAATCTCCATTTTCTATGACATTTCTTTAAAATCATGCAAAAAAACCCAAAATCAATGACATTTGAAGCCTCCACTACCAACAAAATTTGAGGCAACATTATACCCAAGGGAAAATAAATAAATAAAAAACATCTAACAATGCCATACATTTAACAAATAAAACTCATATAAGAGAAATTATTTTTTTAAAAGAGTGAGAAATGGAAAGGAGATGATTTTAATTTCATCCATAGCTATCTTATAAAATATCTCGCACACTAGGTTCTTGTGGTACGCCTCCCAATACAATGTCAATTTAAAAAAAAATATGAATGTTAAGGTATTGAGCATTGTAACAAATGTTATAATAATCCTATTAGTGTTTATGATTATGGCATGTTTGACACTTTATTTATATTATATTTACTTCCTATGTAATGTCTAATAATAGGTATCTAACACAAATATTATCATTTTTCTTGTGCAAGTTCAAAATATACAATTAGCCATCCTTCTTTTAGTCTTTCACACACTGCTCTTTTCCAACATTTATTAAAATTGCTTGCAAAATGAAATCATTTTATTCATTATAAAACCAAACATTAGATAATAAATGGTAAAACAAAAACAACTAAGAAATACTTGAAATAACCTCTCAACAAATTCCCAATAGTAAGAGATCCATAGACAACCTGCTCGTATGAAACAATATTAAGATCAAATCTTAATATTACAAATTATTTGAGAAAATTTCAATATTAATCTTATATAATTGGATGGATGTCAATGAATATGTACCAAATATTAAAATTCATTACAATAATGTTTTAAATTGACCCCTTTTTTCCTTTTAGTTACGATAATAATAACTTCGAAGCATAATGGAATATTGTACGTATTGGGAAAAACTTGGAAGCTCTACAAAAATAGAACTAATGTTTATTATGGTATTGAGGAAATTGTACCAAAAAAAAAAGAAAACAAGTGATTAAAATAATAGAGAGATTGATGGGTCGATGAATCCCACCCAACTGAGCTATAACAAGCTAATTTTAGACACCTAATTTTGGTACAAGACTTGAAATTATAATATTATTATCAAGTTTTCATACATATAGATAATTAGTTAAAATTGGGCTCTTATTGATCCATTTTCCTTTGTGTTAGACCCTACATAGCCTTTTCTTATCATTATTCAATCATGAACATCTTCTAATCTCTCATATGTTTTTCTTAAGGATACTCACAAATCCTCCTAAAAACTCATTAATCTTCATTTCCTGAGTTTTGATCACCTTGACCATTATAAGGATAGTTTATTAATGGGTTGACCATTATCAAACCATCTTGATAAGTTATTCATGTCAATTGTGGTCCTTTTCTCCATTTTACCATGTTTCATTGTACCATGACTAAACATGGTTTAAATTTAATTAATGCATGCATAAATAATTAAAAGTAGTACACAAGATACATCTATAATATAACAATTTGGGATAGTAATCAAACCTATCTCATGTGCTAAAAAAAGGAACAAATGAAAAAAAAATTTTTTTTTACTCTATTTTTTGTTTAAAAAATAAATGTTGTACAATCGTTGTAAAAATTTAAAGAGATTAGAATGCTAAAGATATATAGTTATTAACCATTCCTATTACAACTTGCTAAGTATAGAAATATGTTATTTTTTAAAAACACTAAAAAGAAATGTACTTAGCTTAGATTGGGTTCCTAGTTGATTGTTTTTGATGTTTGATAGTGAAAATTATGGAAAGACAAGACTATGACTGTGAATGATCAAAAGCATAATTTGAGAATATTCTTGGACATGAATGCACTCTCAGGATAATAGTGTAAGCTGGTTATGTCCATTGAATATGGAATTGTCTACATTAACTATGATAAAACTATAATTACGCTACCTTTTATGCTTATGTTTGTTGAGAAGGTTGAGATATTGCAATTCTAATATTGTTGCATAAAATTTGTTACTTTCCTTATATTTGCCTTGGAAATAATGGGGTAAATTTGAGAACTTGAAACATGAAAAAAGATAGGGGGCTATAATAGGTTGAGTTGACCCCAAGAATATCCTTGATGATTAACATTGCATATGTATCCAAATACTTTGAAGAGGGAATCAAGTCACATGTAGTTATCCTACCTAGAGTGATTGTGTAATTATGATCCTTGACTATATGTATGTATCTATATATTTGGATTGATACTTGATAATGAGAACTATTGACTTGCTTTGAGATGCTTCAATTTTGGTTTGCATTTGCTTTTTGTGAATGACATTGAATTTGGGAAGAATATGTTATATTTTTTCAATGTGAAATAGTGTGTATGTGCTCAATATATAGTGTCAAGCTTTGAATAATGAATGACCTTTGGTTTATATTTATAGTGAAACCTTTTGGTAATTCCATTTAACTAACCTTTGTTTAAGCCTAAAAATATATATTGGGGTCATCTAGGGTTAAAGGGGATAGATATAGTTTAAGATACAAGGGTGATAAAATATCTCTATAGTAGGCCAATTAGATGTTAAACTCATATATAACATATGCTGAATTAACTAAACTGTGATAGGATAAAAGTAGTAAGCAAAACTATGCTAAATATGGAAATGATAAAGAAGTAATGTAATTAAATAGTTCTGGTGATGACATATTTTTGAATCTAAAATAGGTAGGAAGTAGACTAGAAGATGATCTAGCAGACTAGAAGATGAGCTAGAATAGCCACCAAATTTTGGATTAAGTGCATCTGGAGTTGTGGACACTAGCATTAGCCTTGGATGATTATGTCAATGCTAATTTTTGAACTTGATGTAGGTGTCTTGTACAAAATACATATTAGAAAATAATACAACCATTTGGATGATTTGGGGTTTGTCTTCGCCTTTACTCTAGTGCATTCAAATCTAGGTCATGGACTATCACTCATGAAATTACAAAACCCTAGTTTTTCATCTTCATAGTGATCTTAGGGAAAAATGGGTTAGTGGGCACATGACATCGAGATGATGCCAAATATCCCTCTATAAATGAGTATTTATTATATAACTAATACTCTAAAGAAGGCCTCAAATTGATGTAGTTCTCCCTTATGTGTTGGCTTTTGTGTGAATCATGTAATATGTTGAAATTAAGTACAATAGTGACCTAGCTTGTAACTTAGAAAATCAGGATCTTAGGATGATCCTTCATTACTTCATACCTATGAATAATATGAAAATATGATAAAATAGGGAATATTTGATTTATTGAGTGCTTGATTGAATGGTTTGATAAGTTGCCTTAGGTCTTTTCTAGGTGTATTCTAGGTGAGAAATGAATGAGGGTTGATATTATGTTTATATTAATCCCTTTGGAGAAATAAATAACATTAAAACACTTAGGTTGACCATTATAATATATTTCATTTGTAAATTAGATGAATTTAGGGCACTACACACTTGCCTCAGAGAAGGACACCTACATTGATTCAAGTGTTTGTCTAGGACTCTAGTGTCCAGGGAATAAGAAAGTAGGTACATGATCAAAAATTGTAGAAGTGGAAGATAAGCATGTTTTAAGAATTATGGGAAAGAGGGAAGGTCTGTATCATCAACATAAGACTATTCAGACCAAGAGATAGGCCAAGGAGTATAAGTTAGAGTAAATGCGAGATTTATGAAAGTGGGAAAGGTCTATAACTGAGAGGAACAACCAAGGTCTAATTTTTATAAGTGTATAAGATTGAGGTACTCTATAATCCATAAATATCATCTAAAACCTTATGAAATTTGTGGGAAGTCCCAAATAAATATTTTGAATTTTATAAACTAGTCATTAATTAGCATGGGATGAGGCTAATCTAGGGGATAAGTCCATTGTGGTGAATATGTTTACCTAGGGAGAACTTGTCTTGGAGAATCAAAGAAAATTGTACTGAGTTAGAGGTATTATTAGAGTTACATAATAGAGGTTTGATCATAAACTTGTAAAGTTATGTGTAATAGTGATGGCAAACAAAGGGTCAATCCTGCATATAAATAAATGACTTAGAGGGATGGTGAATAAGAGTCATGTATTTGGGTGAAATTAAAGTGCTTTAGGATATGTTAATAATTAGAATTATAAGTGAATGTGACCAAATTTAGGTATCTACATAAATGAATAAAATAAAAAATAACAATGAAAAGATAAATAAGGTTGGAATCTAACACACATGAGCTATTTTAAGAAAATTTGAGGTTAGATCTAGTTTTTGCAAGTCAATATGATGTTCTATGTGAAATATGATTGTTTGAATCTATAGGGTCATAAATGGAACTGTGTTGAAATCATACAAGGTATAATTGGTAGGCCAATATTTATAAACCACATGTTGCTATCAAATATCTATCTTGATATTGAATTTGTCTTTTGCTCAATTTTAGGTTTCAAAATGTTTTATCTAGGTGTGATATCAAATGCTAAGTAGGGTTATGAAATCATTGTGACAAATTATATTGAATAATCCATTGAATATCTTTCTCTCACTCCTTTACATAAACCTCAAAGTTAGTAATAAAATAAGTGTGTGAAAGGTTATCTTAATCAATCTACCCTTTAAGTATTTTTAGCTAAATATCCTGCATGTTTGGAATATGAGTCTATGTATTTCTCTTGTACATATGAGTAAAGTGTTATTGAGATAAATGCTACACCTAATCTCCCTATAAAATTCAATGCAACTACATTAACAATCACCTAAACCCTCTTTTGATACAAGTTTATAATTAAACAAGAATTAAAAATGATTTTTAAACAATGTTGGCTTAATATGCAAGCTATATGGAAAACATAGTAATATATTTGATCAATGTATAACTAAAATTGAATGCAGGATATTCCCTTGTACTTTTTTGACACTTGAACTTCATTTCTTGGTTAATGACTAGGGATGAATCTGTATACACAGGGATCTATAAGACAAGATGTACAATGCTTGAACATGGAAGAATACATTAAAAAAGTCAAGGGGTGGGAATCAGGTCAAGGTAGAAGGACCATAGAAAGGTAGGGGAAAAAATCAATGGGTTTATGATTCCATATGGGATAGAATCCATGATTCACCAATTATATACCAAACACAATAAATGGTCATAGTAGAGATGAAAATCATCAACAAGTGGATAGCTAGGATATATAAGTTAATAACAAATGAATATGAGGATACTAAGATGAAACAAGGCTAGAAATATTAGTGTGGGTTGAAAATGCACTTGAAAATAGTTGAATATACAATAGTGGACCAAGTTTGATAAAATATAGATAAGACAATGAAAAATGGTCTTGTACCAAAATTAAGTGTTTACATAATGCCCCTACTTTGATGTGCATATGTGATGTGAATGCATGTGTGTGTCAAGTTAAAATAATAAATTGAAACATGCACCTACACTTACATAGGGTAGAATGGATGAAGTGGCTGAATGTAAAACTCCACCCATATGCATAGTCATCTATTATAAAAATTTAGATTGCTCTTATAAAAAAACATAATAAGTCAAATTTCATAACATGTCATATCAAATATATTTAAAATAAAATAAACATAGGAACAAATACACTTGATGGTATGCAATCATGTTTTTGTATGTGGAAACTATAAATGAAAACAAAATCTTCTCACCTGTCCTCAAGTATTAGTAATTTCAGGGTAAGTTTTGAAAACTCTACTCCACTTTCTGATTAAGGAAGCAAATACTTCTAGTTTATCCATCCTTGATGCCTTCATTTTTCTCAATTCCATTCAATTCACTTAATTTATTCAATCTTAAAAAAATTGAACGTAAAATATGTATATAAGTATGTTTCACATTTAAGGTGAGGGATTGTAAAACCTATTCTTACAATCACTCATCTCAAAAGAAAGTGTTATGTGCACCATGTGTCATCAATTAATATAGTCTAAGTAGTTTGAATCCTTGAAAATTACTAAAAATTCATATCTAATCATCATAAAATATCGTCATGTAATGCTCAATAGTAAGATGCAACCTCACGTAAGGATGAGAGAGATAAGGATAAAAATATGCTCCATTACAAGCTCTATATATGAAAGATATATATAATAATAATTTTAAAGAGATAACTAATGGTAAAATGTACCTAATGATAGAGCATAATATGTGTTTGACCCTAATATGGTCTTACAACCCTAATAGTATATAAATTAGTAGAATAATTCAAATTACTAAATATAATATTTAATCATGAATCTAAATGTAAAAGCTTGAAATAGATTGAAATGATTTGATAAGTGGCATACATTAAATATAGTAATTAAAATTAAGAGATGATTACTTAGCTTTTTTGGTTGACTATCTAGTTGTGACTATATTCTAATAGTGCAAAACAAGCTAAATCAAGCCTATGATTCATCCAATTTAAGAATTGATTTCTATCTGCATAGGATTGGTTCCATTAGATTCGGGTTGATATTGATTATCAATATTAACATGAATGGTTGGTAATGACTTGTGTCAAGAAGTGGGTTTGTGATTATACAATCATCTTCAGCTATCTCTAAAATCTCTATATGTGTGATGCCAAACTTTGATGATATAAGAAACTTCAAAAATTAGTCTACTTCACCTTAAAACCCTAGGTGTGCTTGTGAGGGATATAAAATCACAAAAATTGTGGAAGTGTAATGGGATACGCTGATCCCAATCAC